>PVIY010003714.1:0-110131 GCA_004026745.1 Myrmecophaga tridactyla
TTTATAGGACTTCAGAAACTAATCAAGACCCACTCAAATGGGTGGAGACATGTCATCCCCTAATCCAGTTTAACAACCACTCTTGACTAAATCACATCATCCAGGGAGATGATCTCATTACAGTTTCAAACATACAGTATTGAATACAGATTATTCTACCTTTAAGGAATGGGTTTTATATCAAAGCATGGCTTTTCTTAGGGGGCATACTTCTGTTCAAACCAGCACACAGACACTGGCCTTCCTTGAGCAAAGTGTCTTTCCCTGGATGCCTTAGTTTGGACATTTTTATGACCTTAGAACTATAAACTTGCAGCTTAATAAATCCCCTTTATAAAAGCTGATCCATTTTTGGTGTATTGCATTCCGGCTTTAGCAAACCAGAACAGCCACCTTTGATTGATGTTGTAGAAGGGAGACTTAGAAGGGTCCCTGTGGTTATCCATTGTTAGAATCTGGGCACTTTGCCTTTTGGTTTTGTTGCTTCTTTCCTCTGCCGCAATCATAGCCCCACCCTCTCTGGGAGCGGAACAGGGAGCAGCCCTTTGCTGGGTATCATGGCAGGTCGGAAACTGGACTTCTTAGTGTCCTTCTCACACCAGTGTCAAGCTAGGCCCGTTGGGGAAGGCCAGAATGTACTGCTGTTGCATAACCTCTATTTATGTAATCTTTGTGTGCACAGTTATTCTTAGAATAATTGTTGGCAGATATTTCTCTGACTAATGTATTTTAAAAAGCCAGAGTCCTATTTTACTTGTAGCAGTTCTATTACATAGGTATTGGGACTGTGACAGTTATTCGCCCATTCATTTATTCAGTGGATATTTATTGGCCGAGCACCACACTATGTATTAGATAGTGAACAGAACATGCCTGTATGGGGCTGAGAGTCTGTCTGTGGACAAACAATAAATAACAATCAAGTAAATACGAAGCTGTACCTTTTATAAAGTGCTGTGAAGAGAATGATGTGCTGTGAGAGAAGGGGGTACCGAGTTTAAATTAGGTGAACAGTGACATCACCTCTGAGGCATCACGTGTGAGCCTCGAGAAATGGAGTAAAGAGGAGGGGTCCAGAGGGCAGAGAGATCTGGGGCCTCCCGGGTCCTGGTTGGAGAGTTTGTTTTTTTCCTAAGAGGAAATTAAAGAATGTTAAGCAGGGGGAGTGGCAGGATATGACTGAGAATTTAAGTGGATTTATGATTGTTCGTGTACTCTTTTATGGTGGGGACAAGAGTTTTGCTCTTACAGAGCTGGTAAAGATTGTGCTGGTGGATGGCGGTGGTGCCCGATAGGCGAGCAAGCGGCTGGCAGTGTGGCTTAGACTTAGCCACCTTAGGAAGCATGACGCTCCATCATGGTTTTCCCTTCTTAGACTGGTTTACTGAAATCCCACCCCTAGTTTTTTTTTAAGTAACTGAATATCGGTTTGCACAAGCTGGCGTATTTCAGAATAGAGAATATCAGCGGCCCTTGAGTGATGGCAGTGTAAAGGAAATTTAGGCTGTTTGCTACAGCGTCTGCTCATCAGCCTGCCTACACTGGTATGGCTTGGCTGGTTGGCTTCCTTATTGGCCACTGAATAATATCATAGTGGTCTCTTGAGAAGTGTTAAAACTCAATAAAGTGGGAAGTGAGTTCATTAGTTCGAGTTAATTTTTTGGGATATAGTGGGGTAGACATTTGTAGCACTCGCTGCTGTGGGGTCTGACGGTCCAGCTTTTAGTTGTCCACTGCTTGTTCAGCATGAAGCTGGAGCCTTCTGTGCTTCAGGAGAATCATTAGGTTTTATTATCCTCAGACTGCTTGTTATTATTATCCTCAGACTGCTCCTGCTTTCAAATAGTAGTTTTAAATAGTTTTAGCTTTGGTTTCATTGTTAGTGCATTGTAATTCTTGGGTAAGTGTGTTGTGTTCTGATATCTGTAAGTTCAAGAATGTATTTAATGAAATATTTTATTATAAATGAAGAGGCAGCAAAGTTTGGGTTTTATCCACTTAGATATCATAAGCATGCATATTCTGAATCTTTGAGAGAAGAAAAAAGGAGATGATATTAATGAACTGCAGCCCAGAATATCTTTTGATACTATGCAGGAATACAAACCTAAAACTAAAAATCTGTATTTCCAGAATGAAAAGTACCTTGAGTATTTTGGCAAAAATTCCAGTGCCATCTTATTGCTAATTTTTTAAATGTTGTATATTCAACAGGCTCAAAAAGTTAAAAGTGATAAGCACTTATAAAACTCATGATGCAAATAAAGAGAATTTGCAGTCATCGATGAGGGAAATATTAAAAGAATATTAGTTTCCATAAAAAATTGAAATAATAGTAACTTCCAAAAATATTTTAACAGAGAATATTGGTAAAGCCAAGGAAAATACATTCATGAAGTAAAAACACAATATACCGGATGGTTTAAAATAATTTTCTGATGTAAAATATTATTAGATTTAAAAAGTGGTTTTTATATGAATATATTGCTACAGTTTAGTTTTATAGTCCTGATTTTTGCAAAACGTTTATTTACTGAGATAAGAAAACAAGTTTTTGGAAGTCTTATAAATCAGAACAGTAAAATTTCAATCTTTACTGACAAAGCTTCAACCATTTCACATGGAAGTGTTTTAATAATTTACTGAAAGTACAATATTTAAGCCTTTTGAGATAGTTTGATGGTTTTTCTTGATTTTATGGAGCTGGAAAGAACATCTGAAATATATTAAACTTCATTGTCATACTCAGGAAAAATGGCCTCAATAATAAATATGTATATGAAAATCTTACGGATTTTGAACAGATGATGCAAAAGTAGTGCTAGAGAGAAATGAGGTGGTTCAGCTGAAATTCCAGAAAAACTTCTGGATGTTTTCATTTGCTTCTGTCTCACTTGTTGCATTTAATTATTTCTAGATGATGCAGTAAAAAAATGAAAACCGAGTCACTTAATATTTTTTTTTCTTAAAATGTTTACATTTGTTTTCTTACATCAAATAAATGCCAGAGAACTTGGAATTAAAATAATGAAGTATTTGGACCTTGATGGGAAGCCTGTGGTGCTGTTGATGAGAAATCAGTTTAGAAGCCATATAAAGACTTGAATATTTACTTAAGTAGAATGCATGAGATAGCATTTGGGCACATACATTGTTTAGAGTTTTGGCTTCCTTAGATGATGTTCTAACTGATAACCAAAATTTTCTTTGGTTCTACAGGAAAGAAGCCTTTCAGTTATTAAAATGGGCATATTTATTTGATAAGTGATACATATCAAACCACAATCAGGAAAATGTGATCAAGAAGCAGGAGATACTAGAGAAATGAAAGTTTGAAATGAAAAAAATAATTTCAAGAGACAAACTATTACTTCCAATAATTACATGAAAATGCATTTATTTTATGACAAATCCGAGAAATGTAATAATTTTTTTGAGTGCTGAAACCTGGGAATGAATGTAATAAACTTTTAAAAATATGATTTTAAATGATTGATTCTTGGAATTTGACCAATTGATGTTTTTAAAGCACCATAGATTGAAGGTGAACAAAATTTTATAAAATTAAGCCGGATAATAAAAACATGACAGCTCAATGTGTGATTTTCATGGCGTAGGTGATAATAGCAATCAGTTTAGAAACCATGTAAAGACTTGAACATCAAGAAATGGCTATTGTTAGCCATCTGTAACATTTCTGTAAACTTTCTGCATTTAGTTTTGATTTTGACTAATCTATACTTTTGTGTTTTTATAAAGTTTTTTGATAGCTTTGCTGTGGCAAATAGGGTAAGTATTCAGAAGCTGTTCTCCTTTCTTATTTTTTGGTTTAGTTTTATCACCATTTCTCCATTCAAATTTGTTTAATAGTATTTAAGATAGGTTTTTAAGATGTTTGATAGGATATTTAAAATTAAAATTTGAAATATGATGTACAGTGCCCAATGTGAATGCTTTCAGAAAGATGAAAAGTTGATTTGGAATATAGCATTTTTCTTAATATCTGCAGATAATATTGCTTGACCCTACATGTTTGCTTCCTCTGATCATTCTAGCATATATCATTTCATCTTTTCATGCATCAACAACTAGTGGGGTTTTTATGTACAGAATAATCACAAGGTCTTCTTTTCTTGATGGTTTGTATTTAACACATCTGTTTTATTACTGTATGTTTGAGCAAAAGAATTGCTCCTTGTTTTTTAGCAAAAAACAAAGACGTTCATGCCTTAATCAGTGGAACCTGTGAGTATGTGTGTTATATTGCAAAGAGAACTTCACTGATGGAATTGAGGTTATGGACCTTCAGTTAGGAAGCATCTCCTGAACTATCCTGGAGGGTTCAACGTAATCACAGGTCCTCCATTGTGGGAGAAGGCAGGAGACTCAGTACACATGGGGAAAGAAGGGGCAGTAGAGATTTGGTGTGAGAGAAACTCAATCTACTGTTCCTGACTTTGAAGATGGAGGAAGGGATTCATGATCCAGGGGTTGCTGGCAGCCTGTGGATATCGAGAATGACCCTGGCAGTCATCTGGCGAGGAAGTGGGGACCTCAGTTCCACAAATACTTTTGGACTCAATTCTGCCAGCAACCTGAATGACCCTGGAAACAGAATCTTCCCTGGAGCCTCCAGAAAGAAATGCAACCCTGCCAGTGCCTTCACACTGTGACACCGAGAAACCAGCCAAGCCCACCAGACTCCTGACCAGCAAAGCAATGAGATCATAAATTTCAGATATTTTAGCCACTAAGTTTGTGATCATTTCTGTACAGCAGCAGTTGATAACCTTCCATAAAATAGTTATGGGAAGTTAAATACAAAATATTACTGAGCAGTTCTTAACCTTGTATTGGGGGAATAGATGGGAATGGGGTGAAAAAATTGAGAGGCAGGAAAAGAGGCTTTTTGATTTACTTTAAAAGTTTTTTTTAGTTCAAGGTGTTTGAGCAGGAACTCTTGACCCTAGCATTCAGTAATTTAATAATCAAATCATCTGCATTACTGATATATACTATAATATTGACCAGGTAAACGTATTAGTTAGAAAAATCATATTTAATTTGCATCATCCTTAAAGCACAATTTTATTAAAAAAGAGCCGCTTTTTTTTTTCTTTGTATGCTGTATGGCAGGGGTCACATTTCATTCCTTTTCCATGTGAGTATCCCCTTGCTGCAGCACCGTTTGTTGAATTTTTGTTTTTTCTTTGTTCGTTCGCTTGCTTATTTGTTTGTTGGGGAAGTGCATGGACTGGGAACTGAACCCAGGCGTCCCACATGGCAGGCGAGAATTCTACCACTGAACTACCCTCGCACCCCCAATGAGAGTCACTTTTAACACATGAACGTGGAAGAATATTTATATTCATACTTACGATTATCTCTTTCCATGCTTATTTGAATTAGGACCCTGATTCAGACTTTGTACCCACCTTTGCATAGAGGGAGAGAGTCTTTTGTTGTGACTTTCCTTTTTAAAAACAAACAATAGAGTTGGGAAAGACCACATTTGCATTGACTCCTTAATTTACGAATGAGGGACTTGAAGTTCAGAGAAGCCAAGTAAGTTGTCTCAGGTCACCAGGCCAGATGGGTTGCCCAGGGCCCAGGAGTATCGGTCTGCTGCTGTAGGAAGCAGGTGGAAAGTGCTTTGACGGATGCGACCAAAGCTGGATTCAGCTGACCCTCCCGCCTCCCGCCTCCCAGGAGCGTGACTTGGGAAGCCCATTCGTTTCTGAACCAGAATTGATGTAAGGATAAAATAAATGGACACGATATATGTTGGTAGAAATGGAAGTTGTCTCATAGACTTAAGGATTTGTAGCCCTCTTAGGACATGGTAAACTGTCCGTCTGAAATAAGGGTTGTGCAGAGAACGCCTGTGGAACGAAAGGGACAGTGGTGAGGCTGGTTTGTTTGCAGTGTAGTTATGACAACAGGCAGGGAAAGGCACATCAGAATGAACTCTGGGCAGCTGAAAAGGAGTCACAGACTCGGAGGGACAGTCACAGAGGTGCTGACTCCTAATCGCTGGGCCCTGTTCTGTTGGCCCCGTTCTGTTGGCCCCTTCTGCCCCCCTCATCGAAGTGTACCATTGATTGGCCTCATCTTCTGTGAGAAAGTACTCCAGTTCCTTTGAAGGGCTCCTGGGCTGACTGATTCACAGGGATACCCTCCTACAAAACTTCTTTATTGGCCACGCCCATGTTGCCGGTGAGATAATGGGAGGCATAGTGGGGCCTTGTTTAGAAGCCTCTCACAGGTAATATTCCTGCTTCACTGCTTATCCTCACTCTGCCAGGCGGGTCCTGCAGAGCTGTCCCTCTCTTCGTCTCTGTGCTGCATTCCCCAGGGCCTTGCTTTCCTCAGCCTCCACACTTTGATCGTGGCTTTCTCCTCGGTTGGAATGTTCTCTCTGGCCTCGTATACCAACCCGTGCTCCCACTTATCCTTTAAAACGTGGCCCAAATGCTGCCTCCCCCTTGACCCTTCCCCCAGCATTCCCCTCACTCCCAGGCTCTGTGAACTCTGAAAGCACTTTGTCTCCTCCCGTCTCATCGCTTGTCAAGTGAGTAACCAAACGGTGCAGTGTGCCTTGGGCATATGCCAGGACAGCTGGTAGTTAATTAGTCACTCGCTGGTGTGCTGTTATCCCACAGACGCATGTGCAAAGCGGTTTACAGTTTCAGGCAAGGTTCATAATTCTTGTTCAGGTTAGTCCTGGCTCTGTATCCTTTTTTCCCATCAAGTGTGACATTTCCCCCTTACAATTAAACGATCATTAAAAACCTGATTTTTTTTTAATTGCTGCATAGTATTTCATAGTATTAATGCATCAAAATGTATTTAGCCCTTCTCTTGTTGTTGGAAATACAGTTTGTTCCCAGTTTTTCTCTAGTACAAATAACACTGGAATAACCAGCTTTGCGCAAGAACTTATGTGCATCTCTGATCTTCTCTTTCTGATCTCAGGAATCACATACTTGTTATTTGAGCATGTTGAGAAAAAATAATTGGTCAATTTTTTTTTTTAACTTTGAAAACCAGGCTTGAATGAAAGTATAGGCTTTGTAGTTTAGATTCTCTGAATTCTTACCTTAGTTGTACTACTTATTAGCTCTGTGCTCTTGGACAAAATATTTAACTTTTCTGTGGCTCATTGTCCACCTTTATAAAACATGGATTTGTATCAATCAGTATAGGCCAGGTTATCCTGCAGTAACAAACAACTCCCAAATCTCAGTAGGTTTGCAGTAACAAAGTGAAGTTTTTGCTCATATTTTATGGCCATCATAGGTTAGCAATTAGAGCTGTGTTCATCGTGGAAATCCAGAGACCCAGGCTATTGCAAGGCCCGTCTTGACTTAAACCTCTGAGATCTCAGCGAGAGATAAAAGAGAGAGAGTAGGGCTGTTGAAGCTGATGCTTATTAGTGGCATGCATTCATTTTACTGGCTAAAGCAAGTCTCATGCTGTGCCTGAGTTCACAGGTTGGGGATTTGTCATCCTTTTGCAGGGAAGGGTATCAAATATTTGTAACTAGTTATACAGCCTGCCTCCAGGTTTTTGAGGATTTACTGAATTGGTTCGTGAAGCAGAGTACTTGCAATGCATCATCTGTGTGTGATAGCCCTTGATTAATGCTAGATAATGCTATTAGATTGGCGTCTCTGGAAAGTGTTCCGTTATAAATGACCTCAAAATGGTATGAAACCAAGTGTCCATACTGAATTAGCAGCAGTTTGATTATAGAAATAATTTTTAGTTAAAATGAGCTGATAGGTTAAAAATTAAAACTGCATCTTCATAATTTGAATAGGATTTCCTCTGTACATTTTTAAATTTAAATTTATCGTTTTCTTTGGATCACAGTAATGAAGTTTTAATAATGAACAGTTTCTGAATTATTGAGCCCACAAACTTTGAAAATCAGTGTGTTTCCTCACTGGAGAATATATTTACCAGTTAGATCACTTTGATAAGGCACCCTTAGGTGGAAGTGAGCCTGGCCGAAGTTGGTTTTGGTTCCCCACACACTCTTCAGACTGCCTCTGTTGGCATCATTCCTGGCAGTGTTAGTTTCATTCCTTGCTTTTCGAACCCAGGAATAGGTCTGTATTTTTCAATTTAGACTTAAACCTTTGTTTCACATGAATGATTAGATTTAAAGAAAAACTTTCTCTAAGTCTTTCCATGTGCCTGGTTGAAATTGTTGGCATGACTACCATCACTTTAATTTTTTTTGTTCTGCAGTCTCGTTTCATAAACCCAAGAATGCCATATTTTTTAACTTCTAAATGCTATTGACATTTACGTTTTTGAAGCTAGTTAGAACTCATGCTGTTAAATTCAGTTCTCTTAAAATGCAGAAGAATGGGAATTCTAGTAAATAGTTCTTTCTCTGCATTCTTTTACTTCAAGGAAATTTTCCTTAAAGTACATAAATCAAACGTGAGTCTGATGGATTTCCCTGAAGCGAGCACACGCGTGTCACCAGAACCCAGATCAAGAAATTGAACATTTCCAGCATCCCAGAGACCCCCTTCTGCTCCCCCCCACTCCCCCCTCCCAAGCGGTACAGGTAACACTGCCTGACATAACACCGTAGCTGAGTTTTCACTGTTTTTATACTTTGTATAAATGACACCTGCACTTCGTATTCTTTCATGTCTGATGTCTCTCGGCATTAAATTTGTGAGCAAAATATCCCATATTAGATGTAATAATTATTTGTTCGTGGCTAGATAGCATCCTTTATGGGAATATTCATTCTCTTGCCCAATATATTTTAAAGTTTTTGTTTCAGAGAACTTTGTAATCCTCTAAAACCTCAGTTAAGTACTTGTTTTAATTATTAAAGGTATTTTTTAAAGTTTTATTTTAAGAGGTAAAATCAAAATAAATGAAAACCAATAGCAGCTACCTACGTTCACATTTATAGCTTGCCAGGTGTTTAAACTCTAGCTACTAGCTGCACAAGTGGAAAAATATGTATATCGTCACTTAGAAAACTAGTTAGCCTGCAAACACAGTAATGCTGCTACAGAATTGAGTATTTGGGTGGGAAACTTTAATGTTATACCCAACTCTGAATTTGGTGGTGTGTTTTCACCTCCTGAAAAACGTATACCTGGGTTGAAAAACATGGATCTGTGTCACAGCTAGGGGCCTGCCTGCCAAGCCTTCTTCAGTTTTCACATTTGTGAGCACAGGGGAGGCAGCCCCATGTCTTTGCTCACCGCACGGCCCCTCCGAGCTGACACTGCCTTTCAGAGGTCAGGCAGAACGTGTGATGGTGTCCACGCCTCCTGACTCGGGAACCGGGAGCCGTTCTTTCAGTTCCCTCCCAAGGAAGTTGTAAAGATGTGATGGAATCACAGGATCCTTTGAAAGCCACTCTTTGCTCCGCGGTGCAGCTGTTTCTGCTCAGCATAAACCGTACCACTGACATAGCCATAATCGGTGACTTGAGAAGCCTGGAGAGTGATTCCCCTTTCCAAGTGCCATAGCTGCTCCTTTTCATTGGCTGTGTCGCTGGATGTGCATATATGACAGTGTAAGAGAACTCCTTTAGGTTTAAATCCTTACTTCACTTCGCACTCAAAGAACAGCACCCGCAAAACTTTATCCTGAAAGGTGAGTGTCTGTCCCCAGCTGCCACCTCGTCTGTGAAATCTGCCTTGCTCCTGTGTCTACCCCCATTGCCTTGCATTTGCTTTGGTCCTGGCAAGTCTCTGTAAGACCAAAAGCTCCCTGAGAGCAAGACTGACTTTGACAGGGAAGAATGCCTGTGTAGCTGATGCGAAGCGACAAGAGCTGTCTCTGAGTTTTAGAATCTGTTGCTTTCCATGAAAGTCCAAAGGGGTTTTAACTGGAGACAGATGAAAGCTTTTCACAGAGGATACTTGTTTCCAACCTTGCAGACAATTGAAAGGGCAGAAATGTTTTCCTTTTATGTGTGACAATTAATCTTTCCCTGACACCCCAGTGGACTCCTTAGGTGAGAAAATGAAGTTCTGCTGGGCACAGAAGTCGCCCAGACATCAGGCAGCAAATGCCCTGACTTTGCAGTCTGAATGGGAGTGTTGATTGGGGTGTGATAAAGGAGAGGGCAGGAGAGGACCATTAAATGCTCGATTTTAGGTCGCGTTTATGCAGCCGGCAGGTGGACAGGTACTTGCTTGCGGGGGCAGCTAGTTGCCAAGGGAGGCTCCTCTTTTTCCCTTGCCCCCTTTCAGTGCCTGTGAGATTGAACAGTGACTGTGAATTCCCCTGGTGGAGTTACTGCCCTACAGTAACCGTCAGAATTTGTCAACCCACACTGTGATTTTGAGGCCTTTTCTACTTGAGATGTGAAACAAAATGACCTTTAAGAAATGTTGACCGGTTGCCACCTTTGTTTTCTTTAAAGAATGCAGTCTTTTTGTGTTGTTTAATGAGAAGGCGTTTTTGAGTTTGGGAAGGTGAATAAAACTTTGAGCACCAGTTTACTGGCTTTTTATCCACTTTGTCTTTCTTACTCTGACCGACTTCTAGTGTGTATGTTTCTTGTTCTTCATTATTCCTTAAACTGAGCCATATCGAACAATGGTGAACGAGGGAAAGATTGTGAAGGCTTTTAGGGCTCTTATTTCAAACCAGGGGTTTTCAACCTTGGCACTATTGACAGTTGGAGCGGATGATTCCCGTGTGCTGTGCATCGCATGGTGTCAGCACTGTCCCTGGGCTCCACCGACTAAGTGCCAGGAGCACCCCCCTCCCCAGCTGTGACAACCCTAAATGTCCCCAGACACTGCTGGACATCCCCTAGGGGTCAAGTTCTTTCCCAGCTGAGAAGCACTTATTTAAACTCTTACTCTCCAGTCCGTACAGAGCATGGATGAGAGTGCAGGCTCTGGAGTCAGATTGCCTGGTGCATCAGGTTCCTTATCTCTAATAGGGGGAAATAGTATTACCTAACTCATGGATTGGAATAAATGAGTCTTGCAGAGTTCTTAGCTTTTAGAATGGTGCTCGGCATGTTGTAAGCGCTCAATAGATGTTGACAATTATCACTGCCCATAAGATTACTGCGTATCATATCTTTCCTTCTTATTGTTCTCGTGTCACAGAGTGGAGCCCTCAAGAGATATCATAATTGAGAAAGTTTCCAGCAAGTTAATCTTCATTTTAAGAAACTGCATTGCAGCATCCTCTGGCAGGCAGTGTGGCAAAGTGAATTGCTGTCAGAATCTTCTGACTGGTTCCCTCTCCTTCATTAACTCTGCTGCTTAGCAGGAACTAAATCAGGCTTTGTGGAGATAGAGGGGGGTGCTTTACAAATTGGTTTTTGATATGGGGCTAATCTGTCCTGGCCCTGGAATAAGAAGGCCTGGAGATAGCTTTAGTTTCAGTAATCTGCCTCTCTCTCCCAGGTGTTGAGGCACGTTTCAAGGCTTATGCCTCCAACTCAGCAGCTGGACATGGGGTAGTGAGAGACTTCTCATGGGGCGTGGGCTGGAATCATAGCAGATTTTCTCTTTTACCTGGCAGTGGCAAGTTTGAAACTGCCTCCTTCTTGAATTTAACCTATTACCTGATCTGACAGGGGTGGACTCGTCTCTCTAAAACTTTAATTTGTAGTAGTGCTTGCTAATTTCTTAGAATAAAAAAAGCAGGGTTGGATAGGGTGATGGAGTGAGGGTGGCGTGGGAGAGAAAGAGAAGGAGCAGTGGGGATAATATGGAAGAAAATAATTTCCCCTGAAATCTGAGAATGGGAAAAGAAGAGGAGACGAGATTACAAACAAATATAATATATGGAGCCGTACATACCAAAACAGACTTGAAATAATTTAAATCAGCAAAATAGCTCCCCTGACGAAAGATGCAACTGGAATTTCACTCTCTAGCTTAAAGGTTAAAAAAAACTTCATTATGAGTTAATCCCAAATATGTTAATGACAAGTGCTCTTACAAACTTTAAAAAAATTTAAAATCTTTGAAAAATAGCAAGTGACTCTTAAAACACACTTTTGATAAAGAATTGAAATTTTCAATTTTAGCAAAGTGTTTTAAGTTTAAGATTTTAAAAAGTAAGTATGCTCCCTTTTTTGGTCAAAATAAAGGAGTTTAAACTTTAGCCCTGAGTTACGATATCATTGTTTTAGAGTGTTACATTAAAAAGATTCTAGTTCCATCTGTTCACTTTTTTTCCCAGGGAGAAAACAGGCGTGAAGTTATAGGACCTTTCTAGGATGGCTTGGCTAGCTTGAGACTAATACTCTTATTTCTGTTGTTTTTCTTAGGTTCTTAATTTGGTTTGAAACACTGATAAAATCTTGTACCACCTTGTTCTTTTTAAAGTACTAATTGCTTCTGAGCTTTGTGCACTGATACGTGGTACAAAGCACTGATAAAAACCCAGCTGAGGATGGGATATTTGTATTGCCAGAAAGGCGGAGCACACAGTCCGGTTTCCTCCTGCTCCCACGGCATTTATCCAGCCTGTGGCTGCCTCTCCTCTCACTGCAGCAGCACCTCTCTGTTTCTGTCCACAACCTGCTTCCCTCCCTCCGCTTCCTGTCTTGGTTATACAGTCTAAGTGGGAAACTTGGTATCATGCTTATTAACTCTTTCGTTCCCTTCAGGCCTGTGCCTATATGAAGCTTTTGTGTATCCCAGTAAAGCCATGTTCTTTAATCCTCCTTAATAATGCTGGGTGGCATCTTTTTGATTGTTTCCATGGAGATGTGACCCACCCAATTGTGGGTGGTAACTTTTGGTTAGATGCTTTCTGTGGAGATGTGTCTCCACCCATTCAAGGTGGGGTTGCTTATTGGAGCCCCTTAAGAGGGGCTATGTTTAAAAGGAAACCATCAGCACTGCTACAGCAACAGCAGAGGTAAATAATGGGGGGAGGGACAAGAGTTAAGAGGAGGTTTAGATTTCCTATTTGGTGAGGGTGCATTTATTGGTTTTCTTCTTCTTGGGTACAATGAAATTATCTAAAATTGAGAATGTTGATGGACTATGGACTTCAGGCAGTATACATGATGGCTGATGCATGCAGGCGGCTGAAGGATGCACTGACTGAGTAGATTGGTGAATGATGGTGCATACTTATGAACGAAGGTCATGCTGCTACAAAAAGGAATGATGTCGAGAGGCGTGCAGCGATGGGAATGAATGTATGGAACATTTGGTGAGGCATAGCCAGAAACAAAAGAACAGGAATGGTGTGGTCACCTTTAGAAAATGCTTGTAAGAAAACAGGGGCCTAGATTGTGAGGTTTTATAGCAGACATATTTAGTCCCGAGTGATAGTTATTATTTCTGGATTTCGAGAGACTGTTAAATATATATATATATATATATATATATATATATATATATATATATAACTTGATATTCAGAGATAAGAATGAAGCCAATCAGGTTGGGGTTAAAGTAATTCAGAACAGGGGTAAGGCAGACAGTGTCTATATTTTAGAACCACACATACTCTTTGAGACCAAAGGAAGAAAGGTCTGGAACCAAAATTTTCTGTAGCACATAACCTAACTCAGCCTATCTGTATAGCTCATTTGAACAATTGGAACACAGGGAGCCCAGAATATGAAAGAGATCCTTTAATCCTGTAGAGCTTAATGTAATGCCCGGATGCATCCTAGAGTTTATTAAGCAGATAATCACAAAGTATTGGCAAATCCCTTGAGGGGTGGGAGAAAAAAATATGGGGTGATTAAACTTTACCATCAGAGAATCCCCTGATACTGTGTCAAACTTTAGGAACACCCAAGTCAGGAGGCCAAGCCTTTGATCTTGAGGCTCACTCTTGTGAAGCTCATGTTGGTAGCATAGAAGCTTAGACTCCCTAGAGGCATGCCTAAGAGTTACTTCTGGAGGACCTCTGTTGTTGCTCAGATGTGGCCTCTCTCTCTCTAAGCCCAACTCTGCAAGTGAAATCATTGCCCTCCTCCTACTTGGGACATGACATCCAGGAGTGAAAATCTCCCTGGTGATGTGGGAGAGGACTCCCAGGGATGAATCTGGCCCTGGCACCATGGGATCAACAATTCCATCCTGACCGAAAGGGGGAAAAGAAGTATAACTAGTAAAGTATCAGTGGCTTAGCAAGTTCAAATAGAACCGAGAGGCTACTCTGGAGGTTGCTCTTACACAAGCTTCAGGTAGACCTTGCTACCTGTCATAACCTGCTAACCCCCAACGAGGACCATTCCAGCCAATCCTAAAGAACACCTAGGGCAATATATAAGATTCCACAAGGGTTCCAGGCACTAGGTGTAACTTCCCCCCCTCAAAAAATAATAATAATAAAATAAATAAATAAAAGAGGGAACCATTTCGGAAAAAGCTTCAGAGCTGACAGAGCTCACACAGCCAGAGACCTTTAGAAATGCAGAGGGAAAACACCCCCAGGGAATCCTTATGAACCTAGAAGCCAGGACAGAAAGCTAGCAGACAGCACCTTGTGCCTTCCCACCTGACAGAGGTGTCCCAGCCGGCATCAGCATTTCTTGAGTGTAGGTAACCTCTTGTTGCTCCCTTAATTTGGACATTTTCACGGTTTTAGAATGGTGAACTTGCAACATAATAAATTCCCTTTTTAAAAGCTGTTCTGTTTCTGATATATTGCATTCTGACAGCTTTACAAACTAAAACGATGCTCCACCAGTGAGTTCCCACATCCTGCAGAATCTAGTCCTAAGCTGACCTCACGCTCACCCCACCCCTTCTCCACGGCCACGGTTCAGGCCTGTACAATTCCCGCCTAGTATAGACACGTGCAGTGGTTCTTGGACTAATGGGTGAATCCCTAATAGTTTCCCTTCACTCCAGACCATACATTGTCTATTCCTGCCCATTAGATGTGACTCATAAATGTCAAATATGCATTTAAAATAATTAATGTGAAGCCCTGTCTCCTTCACGCTGTCTTCAGTCTGCTCCGTGACACCCCTATGCCCAGTAGAAAACCCTGAAGAATAGAGCTTCTCTGTCCTGTACAAGGTAAGATCCCAAGTCCAGGGAGTGGCACGTGGAGTCTTTCACAAGGAAACCTCCATACCTTCCCAGCCTCCTTTCATCCACCAGCGCCCCTTTTCTCTGATTCAGAATTTAGTCAGTGGGGTTTTGTGAGGAATCACTATGTTTAAGATCTTGTCCTTTATATAAGTAAAAATAAAGACCGAGTGTTGGTCCCTGTTAGAATTCAAACCTCCCAGCACTCACCGTGAACAGCAAGGACCCTAATGAATGCAGGGGAGTCTGCTTCCCACTGATGAGAGTTGTCTAAATAAACTGGATGCTAATGAATTTAGTATTTTTTCCTTGACACTGGTTCGTACAACTTTCAATAAAACGTTTTCAGGCATCTGCACAGATGGAAGGCTGCATGCCAGCCAGAGATGAATGAGTCTAGAAAACAAGCATGGTCCCTCTTTGGCATTCCCGTAAATGTCCCTATGAAAGGGGCTCCCCCAAGCATGTTTCTAAATCTCTCGAGGCTCAGTCTTCACTTTCTGCTGTTTACTAGTGTTTCTCCGTATTGGAGTCTCGCCATTTTTCCCTGTTCCTTCCTCTTCTAGCGGTGATGTGGGTGTGGGGAGGCAAACCCTGGGAGGAGCGGAACGGAGCCACGCTTCGCCTTCCCACATGCAGCCTGGTCCCAAGGGGCTTTTCTCCTGGTCGTCTTTGCCCCGTGGCATTGCTCCTGTCTCACATCACAGCTGGTTTGGGGCCGAAGCAGTTGCGGCAGCACCTGTTCGCTGTCAGCTCTGAAGCCAATTGGGCATTTTTATGGCCATAAAAGAGAATTGCTGTGTGAAAAGGCCTTTCCGCCATTTAGCTAAAGGCTTTAGAGGCAGTGAAGATATTTTCACTTAGGAAAATTGGCACTAATGAAAGATATGGGGTACCTTTCCTCTGAAGGCCACCCCTTGGATGTTACAGAACCGGGAGACCGCTCGCCGGAAGGAAAGTTCCTACTGCTGCTGGTTTATTTTACATTAAATCGCTTCTTGGACTTTGGAGTGGGTCACAGCACTGAGATTTTTTGGTCTTTTAAGTATGAATCAGATGTCAAAAATGCCTGATCTGCCCTGCTGGCAGTGTGGGACACCTTTCCTGGAGGCCTCGTGTCGGTGGGAGCTGCCGTTGGCATGTGCGGTTGCCAGGCAGGGTGTGCATGGCTTTCCTGACAGGTAATGTCACTGCCTCATGTCTGTTCTGAGTTTGCAGAATGTATCTTCTCTTTGACTCCACAGTGTCAACTTATGATTATCAGAAGGAAAACAATTCTGATAAAATTAGCCTTTTATTCATCCTGACGTGATAAAGTACAGAAATGCTTAAAATGTTTTGACTGTGATTTTTAAAGTACAACTTCCAGGATCGAGGAGGTTACATTATACTAATGGAATTAACACCGAGTGAATTTAAAAGTTAGAAAGAAGTAAAAGACTCCTTCGGAGCAGTTTACCCCCATAAAATAACTATGTCTACTTCCATCCTTTTATCCCCTTAAAGTAATTATGTCTGGATTTTGTGCATGCGTATGTGACATGCGTATGTGACAATGCCAATTGTTAACACTGAAAATAATGTGCTTGGCATTTATTTCTGGAAAAGGTACTTCAGAATGTATGCTTACTGAGAAATTGGAGCCACAGAAAAATTTCAGTCCTTAATCTGTGACTGTCCAGTGATGAGACTGTAATTATGTCCTAATCTCTGGGTTGGTAATTTTTGCTTTGGAAAATGTCCGATTCCCTAGTTCAGGCAGATCCTATGTGGATTCATCACAGATGTGGTTGTAGGGAAAGAAAATCTTCAACCCCTTCTCCCCACCATTCCTCTCACAGGAGCCGTCAGCTCTCTGCACTGTGATTGTACTCTCTTGCCCATTTGAAAAACAACCAGTTGAATCTTTTTTTTTTTAATTGGACTGTTTGACTTTTCTTTTTGTTTGTGGGACTTCTTTGTTATATATGTTGCATATATTTTCTTTGTCTTTTAACTTTTCTTAACCTTGATGAAATCAAATCTGGAAGTACTTCATTTATGATTTCTAAGTCTCTCCCATTCATGATATCTAAGAAAAACTCCCTGTGATGCTTGGGCTCTGGTGTCAAATTGACCAGGTGATGGTGCCCAGTTGTCTGGCCAGGCAAGCACTGGCCTGACCATTGTTGCAAGGATATTTCATGGCTGGTGATGGACCAGAAGGCTGGTGTATTAAATCATCAGTCAGTTGATTGCATCTGGGACTGATTACATCTACAAGCAACCAAGGGTGTGTCTTCTGCAGTGAAAGAATCCAACCAGTTGGATTTAACCCAATCAGTTGAAGACTTTTAAGGGAGTAAGAGAGAATTTTCACTTCTTCAGCCAGCTGGCCTCTCCTGTGGAGCTCCTCGAGGACCTTCATTGGAGCTGCCAGCCTCGTGGCCTGCCCTACAGATTTTTTTTTTTTTTTTTTTTTGCATGGGCAGGCACCGGGAATTGAACCCAGTTCTCTGGCATGGCAGGTGAGAACTCTACCTGCTGAGCCACTGTGGCCTTCCCTCCCTACAGATTTTGGCCTCTCGCATCCCCATGGTTGTGTGAGGTGCTTTTATAAATCTCGTATTTATAGATCTCTGCTGTTTGGTTCTGTTTCTCTGGAAAACCCTATTCTAGTTTGCTAGCTTCCAGAATGCAACACACCAGAGACGGATTGGCTTTTAATAAAAGGGGATTTATTTGTTAGTTCTTCAGAGGAAAGGAGCTAACTTTCCACTGAGGTTCTTTCTTACGTGGAAGGCACAGGATGGTCTCTGCTGGTCTTCTCTCCAGGCCCCTGGGTTCCAACAACTTTCCCCAGGATAACTTCTTTCTGCATCTCCAAAGGCCTGGGCTGAGCTGCAAGTGCTGAGATGAGGAATGCCGAGCTGCTTGGGCTGTGTTACATTGTGCTCTCTCATTTAAGCACCAGCCAATTCAGTCAAACGTCCTTCATTGCAGCAGGCACGCCTCCTAGCCGTCTGCAGATGTAATTAGCAACAGATGAGGTGCACGTACCATTGGCTCGTGTCTGCAGCAACAGAACTAGGTGTGCTCACCTGGCCAAGTTGACAGCTGAGCCTAACTACCACAAACCCTAATGCCCTCACCTATCCCAAGATATGTATGCCAAGGTTTACATCATCTTCCCCCTACATTTTCTTCAAGTGCTTTTATGACTTTATTCTTTTATACTTAGATCTTTTTTCCACTTGAATTTTCCTTGTATTTGTTTACTTATAAAGTTAGTATTAATTGACCATGCCTTGTACCAGGCATCATGCTCTATACTGGGATGAATCTAGCAGCTGTGGTCCCTCCACTGAGGGAGGTGGCAGAGGCAGGCAATAAATAAGTAACCACATGACTTAATATATAATCTTCGTCTGTGCTCAGTGCTGTCAAGGAAACGGAGATGCTGAACACCCCAGGGACCAGGATGCAAACGTGAATTGTGCTGAGCTCTGAATGGATAAATAGAATTTAGCCTGCCGAAGTGGGGGCTGTAGGGGAGGGCATGTGTAACTGGCAGCACAGCCAAAGGCCGTGAAATTGACCTGAGGTTTGGCTAGTGGAGAGCCTGGGCTGAGATGAGGTTTCTAGGGTAAGAGGCTCTTTAAACCTTGATAAAATACTTTGATTTTAATCTAGGTACACTATGAAACAGTTGGAGGACTTGGGGAGAGATTTATGAATGAAGAGATTATTCTGGCTTTGATATGGAGGATAAGAATGGGAGTGGAAAGACCAAATAGGAGGTTTTTGGAGTAAGTTAGGCCAGAGATGAGGTGACTTAGGCTAGTGTGGTAGCAGTAGAGAAGTGAGCATATTTTTTGAGGAAGAAACGAGAGGACTTTCTCAGAAAGGGGGTAAATTAATAGCTGAATGGATGGACTGCCATTTACTGAAGTGAAGGCTACAGAAAGGTGTAGGTTTAGGGAGAAATTTAAAAGTTTTGTTTTGGACTTTTAGTTTGAAGGGCCAATGAGATACGAATGGAAGGGTTGAGGACAAATTGAATACATAATTCCAAGGCTCAGAATAAAAACTTTAGTTATAGAAGTAATAGAGGTGAATTTGGAAATCATCAATATTAAAGGCATGTGAATGGATAAAATTACCCATGGAGACAGTGTAGAGAGGGGCCAAAGACTGAGTGTCAGAGAATGTCCCCTTTAAAAAGGACTGAAGAGGAATGACCAGAAAACTAGAAAGAAAACCTAGAGCGTGGGCAGCATGGAAAACAAGAGGACAAGGGTCTCTCGAGCAGAAGGAAGTAGCTGATAATCCCCAGTGCTGCTGGGTGGTACAGAAAGATGAGGATTAAAATAAGTGACTGTTAGATTTGACAGCTGTGCAGGTTGGTGGTTGCAGTGGCCAGAACAAACTTGATAGATTAGAGGGAGCAAAGTCCAAGTGGGCTGAGGCATGCACAGGAGATGAGGAAGTGAACACCTTCCTCGTGGACAACTCTTTGCAAAACGTGAGCTGTGATGGGGAGTAGCAAAACTGGGGCAGGGGATAGTTGAAGATGGAGGGGTCAAGGGAGGTGAGGTTCTCATAATTGTTGTTTTTATTGATTAGCGATGAAGGTGGGAGAGCATGTTTATAAGCTGTTGGAGATGATCTGGTAGAGTAGAAGATTGATGATGGGAAGAGAGAGGATGGAACTCAGGAACAGGCCCTGGAGAAGGTGAAAAGGAGACGTGTCCCAGGGCCCATGGGACTGTCTGTGTATATGGGGAGCCAGGAGATACAGAAGGAGGGAAGGAAAAGGTCCAGCTGCGGACAGGTTTGCATATTTGGTGTTGAGGAGGATGAAGCAGCTTCCATCTAAGAAGAGGAAATGAGATGGTAGAAAGGAAATTTGAAGAAAGAGGTAGGAATGGTAGAGAATGGTGAAGGAAGTTTACTGAAAAAGGAACAGAATTGCTAGGACAGTGTTCTCATTTGAGGGCTGGGTCTGATTTAAGGGACGTTCAGCTACCCTTTTTGTTTGCCAGCGTAAATATCTCGCTGCGTTGGCACAGCGGTAGAGAGCAAAGAACCTTGGGTTAAAATAGAGTGTAACAAGGAGAACTGCACTGTACATCAATAATTCATTTTTACTCCACAAATTTTCAGTACCTCCTCAGCCAGGTTCCTACATAAGCATGTGGGCCCGTGTATGTGGCTGTCTGTTCTCTTCCATTGGTCTCTTCATTCCTGTCTCAGCCCCACACTATTTTTATTGCTGCATCTTTATTATAAATCCTAGTTCTAGGAAGGCATGTCCCTTCCACCTCACTTTTCAGGCCTGCCTTTACTATTTGTGGCCCTTTCCTCTTTCATGTACATTTTAGGGTCAGATTGCCAAGTTTCATCCCAAAGCATATTGGAGTATTGATGGGAATTGCCTGTAAATTATAAGTTCATTCTGGGTAATTTTTTTTTTCATTATATTGTGTCTTTTTACCTATTAACATGACCTCTATTTAGGACATCTTTTATGATCTTCAATTAAGTTTAACGCTACAGAAAGTTTTCATATGTTTAAAAATTTTATTCTTAAGTAATTTGTAGGTAGGGTTGTTATCATAAATTATGTATATGTATTTTTAAAGCTACATTTTAGAATTGTTTTTGATTAAAAAAGATGCGCTATTGATTTTTATATATTGATGCATATGATTATTGGTTTATGTTTTCTACCTATTGTTTGGTCAGTTTGGGTAATTTGGTTAGGAAATTTTCTCTGCAGTACTAGACTTATTGACAAGCTTATGCACTATATACATTTATATTTATTTTAGTCATTCATACCTGTAATTGTCTCCTATTCCTAAATTTTTTTGTAAACATTTTCCTTTTTAATCTTTTTTTGCTTAGATATTATCTTTTTATTTTACTCAGATTTTCAAAATAAGTCTTTTGACTGCATTTCCTGTTTTTTTAACTGTTGTTTATTTCTTAAATTTCATTAATTTTAACATATCTTTTTCCTCTCTATGTAAAATAATTCTATAAATAAAAACAATTTTATCACTGGCATGTATGAATCAAAAGTTTCTATCTTGCTGCCCCAGCGCTTTCCCATGAGAGTAATCACAAGATGTTTCTGAATCATCTTCATGATTTTCCTGAGTGTCTGTACATATCCATGTTTGGAAATTAAGTGCTTCGGTTCTGCTTGGGCTCTAATAGAAACCATTTACTTCTTTTCTGTTTTTGTTTAGACAAGGGAGAGCTTAGCCTGGGTCATTTCTTCTCCTCATATGTTGCTGCTGAGACTAAACCAACTGAGGAACCAGGAGCTACGAGAATGAAAGGGTCTGACTGATCACCAAAGGTTGATTTCCAAACTTAATTAGAAAGCATTCCTTATGATCTGGCATGCTAAAAATGGGGGATTATATTTTAAATAGTGCACTAATGAAATCCACCCAATGTTTCAGAGTTCCTCCTGTTGATTTCTCAGGGTGTGGTTAACAATGAACCAAGTTTATAACTTGGTTGTGTAAGTATGAGTGAAAAAACTCATTATAAACAATCCAGTTTACTAGCCAGTTTGACACATTCACCTTGTTTTAAAGCTACACACTGGTGGTTACGTGGACAGATAATAATTGTTTTGGTAAATTAAAATGTGTGAAGATCCGATAAACCAATCTCTCAGCTATTTCTCCTGTATTTATATATTATTTTCGCTCAACTTACCTAGATCCAGGGATTTAATTATGCCATACTGCGGACTCTGTTTATGTCATGCCTTAAACACAGGTGGTGCTTGGTGGGTCTTTGCTGGCTTGAGGTTGATTGAGAGTGCCTGAAATTGCTTTCTGCACCTTCATTTAGAAATCCT
Organism: Myrmecophaga tridactyla; assembly: GCA_004026745.1. Taxonomy (NCBI): domain Eukaryota; kingdom Metazoa; phylum Chordata; class Mammalia; order Pilosa; family Myrmecophagidae; genus Myrmecophaga; species Myrmecophaga tridactyla. Next base: position 21,889 of record PVIY010003714.1, read on the forward strand.
GTAACATTTAATGTGTGACAACACTAGGTATATTAATCTGGCGGACCCCAGTTCCATAGCAGGTGTGCAGGTTTGAAACTGTTATGTCCCCCAGAAAAGGCCATGTTCTTTTAGTCCATTCCTGTGGGTGCAGGCCTGTTGTGGGCGGGACCTTTTGTTTAGGTTATTTCAGTTGAGGTGCGCTCCACCTCATTCAAGGTAGGTCTTGATCCTTCTACTGGAGTCCTTTATGAGAAGATAAAGGACAGGCAAAGCCAGAGACCTTAGCAAAAAGCCCTGGAGAAGCAAAGGAGGACCACAGAAGCGGAGCGAGAGTGCCACTGAAGGCAGAAGCTGAAAGCAACGAAACCTGCGAGAGAAGGACGCGAGACCCTGGCCATGTGCTGTGTGACAGTGGCATACCGATGCCAGCAGCCTGTCTTCAGAGACAGTATCCTCCTGCTAATGCCTTAATCTGGACATTCTCATCGCTTTAGAACTGTTACTAGTAAGCTAATAAATCCCCATTGTAAAAGCCCAATCCATTTCTGTATATTGCATTCTGGCACCTTTAGCAAACTGAAACACCAGGTTTTCTGGCAATCAGCATCTCAAGTGGTTAATGAAGAGTTGTTACAAAACAGGCAACAATAATTTGAAGCCACAATTCAAGGCTTTAATATAAATGTTTATGTTCTCTGTAATCGAGGTCATAATTCATTTCCCAAATATTTGTTGCCATTGTTATTGTTGCTTGAGAAAAACAGGATACGCTTTGTAGCTATTTTTCTTCTCTGCTGCCACACCACATCGCCATAATAATGAGAGCGAAAATATAGCGTGCTTACTCTCTGCCACATATCGTGCGCAGAGCTTTTCATATATTTCCCTTTTTGTCCTGGTAACAGTACCACAGGGTGGAGCTTTTCTCATCTTAATTTTTTTTCAGATGAAGAATGAATGTGAGGTAGTGTGATTTGGTACCCTCCCCAAGAGCCTCCCAGCTGGTGAGAAGTGGAGCGGGGCCTCGACTTAGGTCTGTCTGATTCCCAAGCCTAATTTCATGACTCCCACACTCTTGTTATGCTTCCTGTAGCCAGCTATGATACAATCTGGAGCTGGAAATGACAATTACCAATGAAAGAAATCTTACTAAAAGATGGTAAAATTACCGCTTCCCCCTCATTCAATGAAGAATACGTTACTATGTATTGAAATAACTGGATTTTAGATTTTTGGCGTGTGGATGATTGGAAGAGAACAACCTACAGTTCAGGCTGAGGCTAAGGTGATTCTTACAAGGCAAAAGAGTTAACTGAATTATTGGCTGAGGTCTCCTTATTGGAGTAATTTTAGTCTAAGAGTGGTGAGCTTTAGCAGAAGCCCTGTTGGCATTCTCATTCATTACCTTTCGTTTGCATTTCAGACAAATATTTTGATTGTTTGGCTCTGATTTGGCCTGGTTTAGTGGCCACTCAAGATCATTATTAAATGAAACAAGCCTGTATGGATTTCACAGGCCTAATATTTTACATCAAAAAGGTAAACATAAGTCCTCTTAATATTAAAATACTCCTGTTCTAGACCTAAAACACCAGTGAAAATAAAAGTAAGCTTTGGTGTTTAAATGTGAACCGAAGGAAGGTAGTGACCCGTAAATTTGAAGGCCTGGAATTTGCTGAACTTTGGATAAATGAGTCACTTTCTCTGAGAACTAGTTAGGGCTCTGTAGAATGAGACTGTAAATAATTCCTGCTTCCATGTAGCTCTTAACATTTCAAAATTGTGTCAGAGGATGATTCTGGATTTGCTGATTGTTTTTCCATCAAAGTGTTACTTAGGAGAAATGTGGAAGATATATATAAAGATAAGCTAGAACTTCTGAAACATTTTTTTCGTTGTTGTAAAATTAGGCTCGCAAGCTGCCTTCTGCTTAATGTAAAGAGAGCCTTTCCTCCTGGAGTCTGGGACCATAATGTATCCCGTGACAGTTACCCAGGAAAGGTCTAGGGGTTTAAAAATTGTACCTAGTGGTGCTCTACTATTAAGTTGATGTTCCTGTGTCAAGAAAATTTTGCATCCATTCAACCAACATTTATTAATGCCCTACCATACTGATGTCATTTTTGAAGAGAAAAAGTTACTTCTTCCTACGTAATTTGGTTGAATTGAATTGTTAAACCCCACTTGAAACCATTCAATCCTCATGGGCACTCATTCATTTAAATTGCAGAGTATGATGCGGGGACAGGCCACTTTTGAACTGCTAGATGTCTCTTCGTTATGTTGAGAGGTGGCTCCGTTGCACCATAGTTGACTGAGATTTATAATTTCTGCCAGCTGTTTACAATAATACCATGAACCCATGATTCACATGTTAGGCAAGTTGGAATCTGAGTGTGTGGAAGGGGTGGGGGCTTCTGACTGGTGGGCTAAATTGGGGTATGATTGAGTAGGGACCAGGGGAACATAACATCTGAAATGTTCTTAACAACATCCTCAACATGGATCTAATGAAGAAGCAGCCAGACCTAAAGGTACATTGACTGACAAATGGAAGGGGGAACTGTGGTGTATACACACACAGTGGACTACTGAGTGGCTACAAGAAGGAATGACGTTGTGAGGCACGCAGCTAGGTGCCTGAACCTTGAGGACAGTATCTTGAAGAAAATGTCAGAAACAAAAAGGCAAATATTATCATACCTCACTCATAGGAACTAACTATAATATATAAACTCAGAGAATTCAAGTTAAGAGCATGGGTTATCAGGTTGAGCCTATTATAAAGTTCCTAGACTGTACGCTCTTACAGCAGTCCCAAATATTCAGGAGGTGTAACTGTTTTATTTCTAAATTCTGAGACGCTGAGCTGTTTGTGTATAACCTAGTCATACCCTGAACTTTGGGTATTTGTGTGACACCTGAGAGTTTGAGCTCTGAAACTGTACAAGTCAGCATTACCCCATACAGCAACTGCTTAAAAAGTTAAAAAAGTGATCAGACTTCAACTAGAGATATGAATGAAGCTGATCTGGACAGGACTAAGGTAAATCAGAATACATGATAAAGGATGATATAGTCCATATTTTAAAGCTTCAACTTCTGTGTGACACCAAAGGAAGAGATGTTTATTTCATGCAAAATTTATACTTTTGGTAGTGCACTATGTAATTTAACTTGTGTGGTCAGTTTATTCAAACACCGTAAGTACATGGGATTTTGAATAGGGTGTGAAATCTTGTTGGATGTTGTTCTAGTCTGCTAGCTTCTGTAATGCAACACACCAGAGATGGATTGGTTTTTAATAAAAGGGGATTTATTTCATTAGTTCTTCAGAGAAAAGGCAGCTAACTTTCATCTGAGGTTCTTTCTTACGTGGAAGGCTCAGGGTGATCTCTGCTGGTCTTCTCTCCAGGTCTCTGGGTTCTAACAACTTTCCCCGGGGTGATTTCTTTCTGCATCTCCAAAGGCCTGAGCTGAGCTGTGAGTGCTGAGTAGAGGTATGCTGTGCTGCTTGGGCTGTGCTACGTTGAGCTCTCTCATTTAAGCACCAGCCAATTAAGTCAAACATTCATTGCAGCAGGCACGCCTCCTAGCTGACTGCAGATGTAATCAGCAACAGATGAAGTTCACATACCATTGGCTCATGTCCACAGCAACAGAACTAGGTACCTTTACCTGGCCAAGTTGACAACTGAATCTAACTACCACAGATGTACAGGTTAGTGTGATGCCCTTTGGTCTCAGTTTTTGGTGTGTATTTCATTAGCTCTGTTTTGACTTTTTAGAGTTGTGGGTTATTCCACCAAATAAATAATCTGGTTATGTTGTTAGTGAGATGAGAGCTAGAAGGATTCTGATGAGCAGAGAACTGTGAGAGCATCTTTTCTAATTGTGAGACGACAGGGATGCTGGGTGGGTTTAGACCTCTGGTCTTTAATGTTTCAATATAAAGGATTTATCCTTCTGTCCTCAATGTCTGTAAGCATTTTATTCTGGTAATTTTTAATTTGTTATAAAAACAAATTTGTTATGGTTGTTATTCAGAGTTTGACAGTGGAGGAAAAAGCAATGATTCAAAGAGCAGTGAAAAAGTTAAACCGTGATGTTTATGAGACGACGTACTGGCCTTAAATTTTTCAATGAAGATTTACTTAGGACTACTAAGGGAGCCCATCCCCTGCTTGTGAACAGGGCAGACACATCCTCATCCTAGGTATCCTCTCTTCTGTTGCGAGAGCCTGCAAGTAATTAAGGATGTTGTTTTAGAAGGGGGTCTGTCTCCCTCCCCCAACTCTGAAGAGGAAGTGACCATTTGGCTGAGTCTCCTGAAGAAAGGTTAGGAGTGAACTGTGTTCAAGGAGAAGTTGCATAGAAGGAGGATGTGGAATGTGTAGAAGGCTTTGTGGCAAGAGAGGACGATAGCATTCCTCTACCTGGGAGTTTAGGTTTAGAGACTGGAGAGCTGAGCTCCTGGAAGCCCTCCTCGACCCCAGTAAGGCATGAGAGGGCTTTCAGCAGGGAATCAAAGGGATCAGATTCCCATTTTAGAACAGTCACTTTTGCGTTGTAGAAGTGATCAAAGGTTGATAAGTGTCTGGAGATCAGTTAGGAGGTGTTGCAGCAAGCCAGGTAAGAGGATATGATCTTTTAGACTGAGCTGGGGCAATGAACGTAGAAAGAGTGGACAGATTAGAGTGATATTTGCATAGTTGATTAGTCGAGATCCTTAGATGAATCCTTTGATGGATTAGATGTGGCAGGGAAGAGAGCTTTTGGACTTGAGGAAATGGAAGGTTGGTACAAATCCCAAAGGAAGAACAGCGTTTTTTTGTTTTGAGAGGGGAAAGAGTAAGAGAGGATGATGTTGGATTTGAGGCACTTGCGCGGCTGTAATGGATTGAAGCTGAATGGACCCCAGAAAATTATATTCTTAACCCATTCCTGTGGGTTTGAACCTGTTGTGGGTAGGACTTCTTGATTAGATTATTTCAGTTAAGGCACAGCTCAAGGCGGGTCTTAATCCTCTAACTAGAGTCCTTTATAAATGGGATGAATACAGAGAGAAAAAGACAGAGAGAGGAAACCATATAAGCAAGAAGCTGACGGCATTAAAATGCAGAAGAGCAGGGACAGACCAGCAGACACCACCTTGTGTCTTGCCATGAAACGCACGAGTCCAAGATTGCTGGCAGCCCATCTTCAGGAAGAAAGCATCACCTTGATGATGCCTCATTTGGACATTTTCTCAGCTTCTGAACCATAAGAAATCCCGCTTGTAAAAGCCAGCACATTTCTATTATATTGCATTTGGCAGCCTAGCAGACTAAAACAGATACCTGCAAATGCCTGTTGTTCAGAAGGCTATTGAATATATGGGTCTGATGCTCGGAAGTGGTTTGGGCAAGACTAATGAGTGGTTGTTGTAAAGGTGTTGTTTGGAGGAGAGGATGAGCTCTCCTGGGAAGAGCTTTTAGATTGATTAGAGATGGCCAGGTATAGAAGGACTGCCAACACGGAAGGGCCTGCTGGAAGAGGAGGGTTTGGTGAGGAAATGTGCAGAGCAGGGAAAGAAAGCCTGAAGGGGCTATAAGGTCAGGGAATAGACAGCAGGCTCAGAGACTGGAAAAGTTAAGCAAAGTGAGGATTGAAAAATGTCCACTGTATTTACCAGTGTGGGGCCGGCGGGGGTTGGGGGGAGCTTGGGAGATCTTATCTTCCCTTTTCAACTTTCACTGGAATGTGAAGCATGGCGGTGGCAATGGTGCAAACCAGACTGAACGGACTGCAGGGTGATGGGGAGACAAAGAAATAGAGACAGCACGTGTAGGAAACGTGTAAACTTGAGCTAAACATGAAACAAAAGTGTGATATTGGCAGGGTTTATTCATATCTTTTTTTAAAAAAAAATAGAAGAGTCTTGAACATACTTAAATGCTAAAATACATGAGCATGCAGGGAGGGTAGGATTGAAAATATGGTTCAGGTGGGGCATGAAGGAGGTGAGAAAAGTCAGGAGGAAATGGCCTGAGCTTGGCTAGGACTGGACCAAGGAAGCATAAGTCCTTTCCTGTTGTAACAGGAGGAAGGCGGAAAGGTTGGAAGCATACAGAAAAGGGGTGACTTTAGAAATTAAAATGAATATTTTAAAAGCTGAAGCATTGAGTGGTTTTGAGAGTAAATACAACTTTTTAAACTTTTTTTATTGTATAATATATATTTACAAAGTAAAGAAAGAAAAGAGCAATAATTTTCAAAGCGCTCTTCAACAGGTAGTTACAGAACAGATCCCAGAGTTTGTCATAGGCTACCATACCATCATCTCAGATTTCTCATTCTAGCTGCTCCAGAACACTGGAGGCTAGAAGGAATCTAGCTATTGATCTATCTATCTATCTATCTATCTATCTATCTATCTATCTATCTATCTATCTATCTATATATATATATATTTAATCATCACAGTTGACTTTTTTTTTCCTTTTTTTGTGAAAAATAACATATATACAAAAAAGTATTTTCAAAGCACATCACAACAATTGTTGAACAGATGTCAGAGTTTGGTGTGGATTACAAATCCACTATTTTAGATTTTTTACTTCTAGCTGCTCTCAGACGATGGGGATTAAAAGAAGTATCTATATAATAATTTAGCACTCATACTCATATGTTCAACCCGACCTTCTCTGTATAAGTCCACCATCACCTTTAGTCTTTCTATCCCACTCTTTAGGGGTATTTGGGCTATGGCCATTCTAACTCTCTCATGTTGGAAGGGGCTGTCAGTAATATGAGGTAGGGAGATGGAACTAGCTGATGCTCTGGAGAGGCTGGGCCCTCTCCATTTCAGGACTTACCTGGTCCAGGGACCAATCAGGGAGTAAATACAATTTTGAACCTTCCAGTAGTATTTTTGTGGACCCGAGGACATGGAAACGTTCACATCCGGCACAGCATCACCGAGTTGCTGATGCAGGGACCCTGAAGGCTCCAGAGGGCTCTCCCTTTTGTGCACACCTGCCCCCGTGCTGGGCGCTGGATCCGGGGTTAGGCAGTTGGAGAGAAGTGTGCAGTTAATTAAATGCAGTTGAATTAAAAGGTTATTCGAAGCATCATGTGTGCTTCAGAGAGTAATTGGAGAGTTGGATTTTGTTTTTCCTGTGGACTAATCAGTGCCCATTATTTTCATGCCAGAAAAGGCCACAGATAACCTACCCAATAGCCCTCAACTTTCAAGCAAATGTTCCCCAGCAGGAAGTGTGGTAGCTATTCATAAGCTTACTATCTTTTGTACAGGTTGAGTACTGAAGAGATACACCTCATTTGCTAGGATGTTTTCAGCAGGAAGGTGACCTAATTAGAACAAATGGTAACTTCAGAAACTTTCCTTTCTGCCTATTACAGCATCAGTACCTCAAATTACTTCAGTACATTTGCTTGACAAAAACGTTAGTTGTGACTAGTTACTAGAATTCATCAGAAAAACAAAGTGATTTTAGAATGTAGGTTTCCTTTCACCTTCAAGGAAATTTTTTTTTTCAAGTTATGCTTAGCTCATGAGACTCTCTGCTACCTGTCCCCAGATTACATTACCCTTTGCCAAATGGATTATACTTTGTCAGCCTTTTAAGAGCATCCTTCCAGTTGAATATCACTGCTTTGTTCACATGATATATGTGTCCGTAAGTTGTTTCGTTCCTTTGCATGTGTTGGGTGTAATGTTTCTGTTTCCAGTACTCCATTAAAGGCCGCTTTGTTTTTTTCTAATAGTTCTACATTCCTAGAGTATGCATTCAGAGTGGTTTCCCTGCAGATGTTTATGGTAACTAAAAATTCTGGAATATATCACCAGTCCATGAAGTATTCTCTGACTTCTCTCATTCCTCCTTGAACATTTTCTTGTTTCCTGTTTCTTGGTGTTTTATCAATTTAATACCAATTTCTCTCTTTATACATGGCTCTCATTCACTAGCTGTTAACCGCTGATAGGGAACCCTGTCGAGTGTTTTCTGAAATCCCGAGATCTCTGCCATCCTTTTTACTAAACTTGTCGGTGCTGTCCTCAGAGGGATTTGCTGTGCGTTACGTGAAAATGACTTCCTGTTCCTGAAAGCATGGTGGCTGTGCCTAATTAAAATGTGCTCAACAGATCATCAAAGAAGAGCCCTTAATTTCCAGTGATTACATGGCTATTGAATTGTGGGTCCGCAGTGGAGTCATGGGGAGATGGCAGAAATTAATAACAGAATTACTACCCAAGAGCAGAGCGAACATAGGATTTTAAGATTTTTAAGATTCACAAACTGTTTTGTTTCTAATTGCCCTTAGATACATGCTAACCTTACTAGATCCTCATAAATCCTTCGCACATTGCCAACGAGGCTTTAGAACAAAAATTACTGAATAATCTCTGTGTGTCACTGTCACCACATCATCATCAGAATCAGAACAGCTCCCGCCGTTGCCTGCTGACTATATCCCAGTTACTGTGCGCAGAACCTCCTGCAAGTCTGTCAGAACATTTTTTGAGCACCTTCTGTGATTCATGTGCCGTGGTTAATACGAGGGGTATTATGCTCATATCCTCAAGAAACTTGCAGTTTAATAGGAGGTAATGGCAAGAAGATCAGAAGTGCACTGGAACTGATGTTGCTGGGTTCTATTAGGAAAAGCAAGTGATTTTGTGGTTCTATAGGTGGCTGGAGCAGATTCATTTTCCTTCGGCCAGTGGTATTTACAGAGAAACACACATATGCAGTGTGGGTAAGGCACAATTAACCTTTATTGTCACTTGGACATAGTGCAGGGAAAGGCGAGGGTGGGATAGCTGGTCAAAGAAGAAAGGTAAGGCTATAGAGTCTCAACCCTCCAGGTGTGAGTCATTCCAGCTAAAGCCTGAGGGGGTTGGCTTGGAATTGTCGTGGCGGCTGAGGCTTTTCTTGCCTGGCCAGAGGATAGAGATACAGGGAACACCTGGACCAGTAGGTCCAGTAGCACAGAATGGTTGCCTCTACCAGGAGTGGGCCCTGTTGCCTTTGGCTATGCTGGGCAGATGGCCACCACACCTTCTCTCTGGATGAAGTCTAGACCCTTATCCAAATGGCGGTCACGTTGGGATTGTCAGTTATTCAGAGCTGGGACTCGCAAGGCAAATGTAAACCTTCAGTCTTTTCCAGACATGAAAGCAGATTTAAGGCAGACACCTCTTACATGGAAGGAATGGCGTTGATACCTAAATTTAAAGTGTTGTATTATCAAGTTGCATCATCCAGCTTGTTTCAAGAGAGAACTTTAAGAGTTTAGGAGTTGGTCTGGTGAACAAAGAATCATTTTCTGTTGCTTGCCAGGATGAGGGTAAGGCACTAGTGGAGAATGGATTGTCTTAAGAGCTCTTTTCTGAAGCAGGGGACTTACAGGTACTGTGGAAGAACCTAAAAGGGCAATCTAACCCAGTCTCAAGGAGGTAAGGAGGACTTCCCAGGGGAGATGACGCCCAAAACCTGAAAAATGAATTGAGGGGAAGGAGAGGGGAAATGACTATTTAGACAGGGACAGCAACAGTTGCTCTAGGAGCTGAAAATATTTCATTTGACTTGAGGATGTAGAAGAGAGAGGAGAACTTATTAGGATACCATTGCACAAGAATTTAAGGTGACTGTCATGGCCAGGTGGTGGTACCTGTTTGTCTGGTTGGGCAAGTGCTGGCCTGTCTGTTGCAGGGAGGACATTTCATAGAATTAAATCATGAGCATGTCAGCTGCATCCACAGCTGATTCCATTTGTAATCAGCCAAGGGGAGTGTCTTCTGCAATGAGTGATGCTTAGTCTAATCACCGAAACCTTTTAAGGAGGATTAAGAAGAGGCAGGCTCTATTCCTGCTTCGGCTGGCGAGCCTCTCCTGTGGAGTTCATCCAGACCCTTCACAGCCTGTCCTGCGGATTTTGGTCTGTGCGTTCCCACGGTCACATGAGACACTTTTATAAATTTTATATTTGCGAGTGTTCCCTGTCGCTCCTGTTTCTCTAGAGAACCCTAACTAATACATTTTGGTACCAGAGAGTGGGGTGCTGCTGCTGCAGTTTGCAAATACCAAACATGTTGGAATGGCTTTTTAAATGGATAAGGGGAAGATTCTGGAGAGTTGTGAGAAGCTTGATAGAGAAGGCCTAGAATGCTTTGAAGAGATTGATGGTAGAAATGTGGACTCTAAAGACACTTGTGATAAAGCTTTAGACAGAAATGACGTGTGTGTTATCATAGACTGGAAGGAAGATGAGCCTTGTTTTAAAATGGCAGATAATCTGGCAAAATTGACTAGTGGCTTTGGCTGGAAGGCAGATTTTGAAAGCCATGATCTTGGATATTTAGCAGAAGAGATCTCCATATTAAATGTGGAAAGTGCAACCTGGTTTCTCCTCACAGCTTATAGTGAAATGCAGCAGGAGAGAGATAAGCTGAAAACTGAACTCTCGGGTACAAAGAAACCAGAAATTGAAGTTCTGGAAAATTCTGGGCTTCCAAAAACAGAAACCCCAGAGAATAGTGCACTGTGTGTGGATTTAACCAAATGTGGAACCAGCCAACCATTTCAGAGAAAACCAGGATTGGACATGGAGTTATCCAGGAAGGATCTGTGGAAACTCCTTATGTCTGACGGGCATGATCCGAGGCTACTGCATAGAAAGCCAACGAGAGTACTGTGGGACCTGTATAAACAGAGCCACTGCCAGTCTGGACTGGGGTTCAGAGAATGGACACATTGGAGGAAAAATAACTTCAGAGGCAAAACCATGGAGGCTGAGGGCTGAAGTCAAGAAGCCTCGGGACAGGAGAGCGGACCCACCCAAGCCTGTGGAGAGGGTGAGTTTGCCCCAAAGGCAGAGGATGGGCCTTCCACCTCGTTGCAGTGGAAAAGTCATGCCGCCTCAGGCCTTGGAGAGGGAGAAGCACATTCCTTAGGGTTTGGGGAAAGCCTGGCTGCCACCACATGGAGGGGTTGAGCGTGTGCCCCGAAGATGGCAGAGAGCCCAGGGACAGCCCTGATGCTTGGAGAGAGTGGAGCTGAGGTAAAGGTGGTCTCCCCAGTGTCCCCCAGGGTTGCACTTGGAGAGAGGCAAGCCTCCGTGTAGACCCTTGGCAAGGGTGGGACTGCCACTTTCTAAAGCCCTGAGGATAAATGACTCTCAGACTTTGAAATCTGATGGACTTTGCCCTGTGGGTTTTCGAAACTGTTTCGGTCCGGTGACTCCTGTGTTCCTTCCTCCCTATGGAAATGTGTATATGTGTCCTATGAATGTTCCTCCTTTGTATGTTGGCATTAAATAACTTGTTATGAGTTTTCAAAGGTCCAGAGCAAATGGAGAAAATTTTACCTTAGGACTGTCCATGCCTTTAACTAACTTTGATGAGACTTTGTACTGATTTTAATTTTGTATTAATCTTATATTTGAAATGTTATTGGAATGGTTTAAGGTTCTCTGATATTGTTATGAAATTAATGTATTTTGTACATGGGGAAAACATGTCTTTTTTAGGGTCCACAGGGTGGAATGTGCTGGTTTGAAAGGATGTGTGTCCCCTAGAAAAGCCATGTTTTAATCCTAATCCTGTTTTGTAAAGGCAGTCGTTTCTTTTAATCCCTATTCAGTACTATATATTTGAAACTGTAATCAGATCATCTACCTGGATGATTTAATCAAGAGTGGTTGTTAAACTGGATTAGGTGATGACATGTCTCCACCCATTTGGGTAGGTCTTGATTAGTTTCTGAAGTCCTATAAAAGAGGAAACATTTTGGAGAATGAAGGAGATTCAGAAAGAGCAGAGAATGCTGCAGCACCACGAAGCACAGAGTCCACAAGCCAGTGACCTCTGGAGATGAAGAAGGAAAATGCCTCCCAGGGAGCTTCATGAAACAGGAAGCCAGGAGAAGAAGCTAGCAGCTGATGCCATGTTCGCCATGTGCCCTTCCAGATGAGAGAGAAACTCTGACTGTGTTCGCCATGTGCCGTCTCACTTGAGAGAAACCCTGAACTTCATCAGCCTTCTTGAACCAAGGTATCTTTCCCTGGATGCCTTTGATTGGACATTTCTATAGACTTGTTGTGATAGGGACATTTTCTCGGCCTTAGAACTGTAAACTAGCAACTCATTAAATTCCCCTTTTTAAAAGCCATTCCGTTTCTGGTATATTGCATTCCAGAGCTAGCAAACTAGAACAGTCCCTCTGAAGGTAGATGGTGAGAAAGATGACTAACAATAGGATTATTTTTGAAAATGTATAAGACCCCTAGCTTTCTTCACCACAAAGCCAACTGCTTGCCCTTGTCCTACTAGCAGAAGTTCAGGATGTTCTGGTTATTGAGCATAAAGCTCCCAATTTGGGAAGAGCAGGCAGAGCTGAGTTCACAGGGAAGGAGCTTTACTTTAAAAGTGTGGGGAGACCACTCATCTCTCACTTGTCTCTGAGGCTACGTAGTCAAGCTAAAAGAGGCTAGAAGATCTAATGGGGTTGTGTGTTGGTCAGGAAAACAGGAATCACTCAGAGTTACTAGTTCTTAAAAGTGTGATTTGTGGACCCTGTGCTGGTTTGAAGTTGCTTTATGTACCCCATAAAGGGCCAAGTTCTTTTAATCCATTCAGACCTGCTGTGGGTGTGACTTTTATTAGGTTGTTTCCATGGAGATGTGACCCACTCAATTTAAGGTGGATCTTAATCCTTTTACTGGAGTCTTTTATGAAGAGCATAAAGACAGAAAACACACCGAGACAGATACAGAGAGCAGAGAGATGAAACCAAGTGAAGGACACAGAGAGAGAAAAATGTCCAGGAAACCTACAGGACACAGAAAGCTCAGAGAGTTGTCCCCACAGAAGCAAGCAAGGATACATGGAACCTAAAAACAATGGAACTTGGGAGCCAAGGAACAGCAGTTGGTTGCCTTTCCCATGTTTCAGAGGAACCTCAGATGCCATTGGCATTTCTTTAGTGAAGGTATCCTCTTATTGATGCCTGAACTTGTACATTTTCATGGTCTTAGAACTGTAAATATATAGTATAATAAATTTCCTTTGAAAAAGCCAATCCATTTCTGGCATTGCATTTTGGCAGCTCTGGCAAACTGAAACAGACCCCTAGAGGGCCACAGACCATCGTTGGGGGTATATGAGGCCAAAATTATTTTCAAAGTAATACTTTACTTTCTTTTTTCACTGTGATAACATTTGCACTAATGGTACAAAAACAATGGTGGGGGGTGGGGTGCGAGGGTGGTTCAGTGGTAGAATTCCTGCCTGCCATCCAGGAGACCTGGGTTTGATTCCCAGCCCATGCACCTCCCAAAAACAAACAAACAAGCAAAGAAAGAAAGAAAGAAAAAAACTCAAGAAATGATGCTTCAATAATGGGATACACACTTGAAAAAAGAATGAAATAAATGTAGCCCCCACCATACAGCGCACAAAAAAAAAGCAAGAGTGGATAAAATTCCTGGCTTCTTAGCACAAATCAAGGCAGTGGCACAAAACATAGTCATTTTATTCTTTACTGCCACAAAGCAGTTGCAGTTAACATAACAACAACAAAAACCCAATTTGATTTGTTGAAGCAGTAAACATTAATTTTATTAAATCTTGACCCTGAAGTACACACATCTTTTTATTATGTATAATGAAATAGGAAGTAAAAGTCATTCTGTTGCAAACCAGTGTATGACAGTTTTCTCTAGGAAAAGAACTTGTGGAACTAGCCACTTTTAAAATCCAACACCATTTGTGGCTTAAAAGAATAACTTACATTAATAATAATTTATAAAGAGAAAAAAAAGAATAACATTATTATTCAGACCTAGGTATTTGGCACCTATTTTGAGGATGGAGAAATTTTGTTACCAATGTTAAAATTCAAGCTTTTAAGCAAAAATGAAGATTTTGGATGACTTACATCTGCCACCAAGTCTTGACAGCTCATAGTACTTACAGACTTTTCCAGTGAACTTGGTGGTGATATTAATACATGCATTTTTTTTATATGTACAATGAACTGTGTCAACATTCATTGATTCTGCATCTCAAGTAATGTTTAAGAAACTACCAGTTGTCAATTTTGGTCTACTATCACAAAAGAGCATCTATAATTATATGAAAAGGCCATTAAAATATGCCTCCCTTTTCCAGCTACATTAACCTCTGTGAGGCTAGATTTTGTTCATAAATTTCAACCAAACCCCAATGTATTGTAACAGATTCATTTCGGGAGCAGATATGAGAATCTACCAGAATGTATTATATTCTCAATAAATTGTCATTGTAGAAAATAGTTATTTTTCATAGAATATGTTGTAGTAACCTTTACTCCCTACTATAGTTATTTGTAAATATATAAATATTTTTAATTTTTCAATTTCAACTTATAATACAGTAAAATTGTGGGTATCGTGTACATGAACAGAAGCTTTTTGAGATGTTTAATAATTATTAGAGTATATAAAGGAAACCCAAGAGTCTGAGAACCAGTGATCTACATATTTATTCCTAGATAGGAGTTAATGCATGGAATTAGATGCACCAAACCATTGAAATGGCTGGAGAAGCAAAGATTAGAGAAAGCCACCACTAACACCTAGGTTTACCACTGCTTTTCAAAGAATCGGGCGTTGCTGTAATGCATGATCCTTGATTGGAGCCTGGATTGGGGACAAAGCAAATGATAAAGGATATTACTGACAGAATTGGGGAAATTTGAATATGGACTGCATATTAGATATTATTGTATTTATATTAAATTTCTTGAGTATGATAATTATATTGGAGTCCACGTCGGATGAATATCCTTTTTCTTAGAAGCATTATGGAGTACTTATGGGTGAAATGTCAGGTTTCAAATAGCTTGGCAAAAAAATGTACACATAATGATATCTTGGGGAAAAAATATATGAAAGCAAGAAAAAAATCAATCAATCAAAGGTTTGGAAAATAAAAGTCAAAATATCTCCTTGGAAGTAGAAGAGAAAAATAAAGTGATGGAAATCAAGGAGGAAACAAATAAGAAAAACTTAGAGGATCAGTCTAGGAAGTCTAATATCGAATTACTATGAGTTTTAGAAAGAGAAAACAAACTGGAAGGAAAGGAGTTATCAAAGAAATAAGGGAATGAAATATCCCAGAACCAATTTAAGTGAATCTCCAGATTGAAAGATCACACTTAGTGCCCAATATAGTGATTGAAAAAAAGAACTCCATCAAGGCAGATCTTTGTGAAATTCAGAACAGCACAGATAGAGTTCTAATCACTTCCAGAGAGGAGAAAACATCCTGCATGAAGGTCCAGGACTTACAGTCAGTGACTTTCTCACCAGCTATACGTTGAAGCAGTATCTTCAAATTTGTGTATGAAAATGGTCCCCAACCTAAAATACTATTTCCTGCCAATCTATTAGTCATGGATGGAAGTAGAATATAGACATTTTTGAATATGAGGAGATGTAAACATTTAACTGCTCTGTACCCTGTCTCATGAAGTTCCTAGGGGATGTGCTCTCAGTGAGGGAGTGAATTAAGAGAAACACATGGAATCCAGGAAATCCAACAGAAGAGAGAGAAAGGGATTTCCCAGGATGATGAAGGACATCCCAGGATGGCAGCTGGAGAGCAGACCTGGAGAGTAACCTGTCCAGATTGGAATGGGAGCCATGAAGGGTTCATAGGATGGAATCAGCAAGAAAAAGCACAGAGCTAATGGATTACCTAATACATGTGACTGTACACTAACACATGTGAGAGAGTCTGGGGATTAAATGCGGAAAGATGCAAACAAAACTAAGCAAATCAAAAGACAGGCAAATTTCCAGGAAAAACAAAAGGTCGAACAATAAGGGAAATTGAATCACAGTTCACATCAGGGCTCAGGATTACTCAGTGTTAACATAGTCAAAAATAACGTCAACAGTGAATATTGATTTAGCCAAAAGTTGTGGTATAACCCTTTTGTAAGAATGAAAAACATTTAAATGTTGAACAGGGGAGTTTGGGGGAGGGAGAGTGCACAGAGCAGGAAAAGGGAGGTAAGAGATTAGTCAGTGGGTGGTGTCTGAAATTGGGAAGCTTGCTATTTAGAATTATGCAGTAATCAACAGAAGAAACAGCCACTTGTGGGCTAGTGAAAAGTGGTTTTCTCTGGGATAGGGAAGTCAGTGTGGACGAAGGGGCGGGCAGGGTCTCCTTTTGTTGCCTTGTGTAATGATTTGTCTTTTTAGACCATGTATGTGTATTTCTTACATAAAAATAAAATGTAGGAAAAAGAAGAGGCTTGAGAGCAGTAGGAAGATGAAAGGTTGGAAGCCTGGAAGGACTGATGACTGGCAAGGACAGATATTGTGTGATCACCAAGTGAAAGCATTGAAATCGGAGCTTGTGGTCAGAGAGGTTCAAATGTAAGTGGCGAGGCCCAGAGAATGGCCTTGGAGTGGGTGAGTGGAATTGGGCAAGTGAATGCAGTGAGAGTTTTTGCAATGAGTAAAGTCAAAGAGTAGAAATGCTGAGGTTCCATCTGGCCAGCAAGTATGTTAAAATTGTCCACAATAATGGCAAGATTCGGGGTGCCAGGCAGACAGCACCTGGGCTCAGAGTCTTCAGTCATGGACCCCAGGATCCGTCAGTAGAAGGGCAAGAGCTCAGCACTCAGACCTGTGGCTGAAGCATCATCACGGTTGTGTCCTTCACATAATGTAGCATGAACCTTTTTCTTTCCTAATAACTAAAAATAGTTTAAATAACCTTTTTTTTTTTTTTACTGTTGTTTTTTGGTGGTTGGTATTGCTCATTTGATTTCAATAGCTACCAAGAAGTCTTGGGGTTCAGCTCACACCTTTTGAGCCTGTTACGTATGCAAGATTTCTAAGCAGTTCGGGAGCATTTTTAGCCTGCCTGTGATGATTTATCCCGTTACACAACCCCAGGAGACGCCACCAAAAGGGAAGGTAGACCCCTAGGTGTCTGGGCATCTGCTCCATAGCCTCTGTCCAGTACTTGGTTCCCTCCCAGAAGAGGAAAGCAGAGCTCGAGTCCCGAGGCAGCGTCAGTTCCTTTCTGTGGGTGGCTGGCTGTGGCCACCGGGAAGGTCGTCACGGGTCATGAGATGATTTTTTCCCGGTGAGCAGGTGGCCCTCCACATCCACCTGTCACAGGGTTGTAGTGGGCTGTCACATCCTGCACGGCCTGCCCTGGAGTAGCCACCTCTTCTCCCCTCAGCGTCCACAAGCTGCGTTAAACACTCAGTCACGCGCAGGGAGCTCCTTTTGCAGATTATTTGGTATTTTGTATTGTGCACATCTTCAGATAGGTTTTCTAACCTTGTTAGGGTAGAGAATCTATTTCTTGATGTCCGTATCTTCAGCTCTAATTGTAGTACTGGACATCTTTCTGGAGTGGCATGGCGGGGGAAGATAAATAAGAGGCGTTCAGCTTATTTCAAAATTTTAGAGACATTAACTTACAGAAAGTGTAAAACAAACGTTTATTTTTGTACTTATTATTTCCACCTGCTAAGTAAGGTTGCCACAGGACCGAATTCCAAGTAGGGGGGTTGGGTGGGGATACGACCGAAAGGGTTCTTTAGTTTGTTATTGTTGTCGTTTTAGATTTATCAAAGTTCCCCTTTTTAAAGGAAAATCCATGCTTCCAAAACTCAGAATCGTCCAGGTGCACATATTTTTGGCTTTCCTCCAGGAGCAGACATGTAATTCTGTGGAACTTTGGGATCAGACCCTGCGTCCCCTCGCTGGCTGGGGGACCTTCCTCTAGGCAGCAGCGAGGGATTGAGAGCTTGTTATGTGCTAAAAGTGCCGGCGGTCGCTGTTGGGATGAAGCATCAGAGAAATAGGCTGGGTAGAAAGCACCAAGGAAGAGCAAATCAGTGAAGTGAGCTGGAGGGAAAAAGAGGAAAGAGACACTGTTTTAGGAAATCAAGTATGTGTCAGAAACATACGTGGGGCCCGGCCCATGAAATCTACTGAAAAGTCCATTCTCTCTTATTATTAGGCTCTGTACCTAGGCTGTTTTTCAGATTCTACTCTACAGCACTTGTTTTTTTGGAAGTAATTACTGTGTGCTGCATTTTATCTTTTCATTACGGAAATTCTCACACTTTCCCCCTGAGCGCTCCTGCCAAAGTTGACTCTCAGTAGATCACAGAGCTGAAACCCGAGTGCAGATGCCATTGATCTCAGGGGTCCCCTGACGTAGCAGTTGAAATGGCTTTCTTCCCTACTTTCAGAAGTTTATTTACTCATTAGTAAGCAATTTCATAGCGATGACTCGAATGGGTCTTGCAGGCTAAACCCTTTTCGCAGAGCAGGACTGGAAGGGGACTGGGTTCAGAAGAGGGCATTTGGGCGTGTTGTCCTTCCGACGCTTTTGCTGTAGCAAAACATGACACACAAACCTCTGCGGAACGGAAATGCTGTTGATTGCATTGTTGATTGCACTAAAATATATTTTAGTGCTCTTTTAGCGTGATTTTGAGCTTCCCCAATAACAAGTAGAAGGAAATATAATACTTGTTTTCTGCGTTTGACTTCATTTTCACTTTTTAAAGACATAAATTAATTTGTGAACCAAGACCAAAAAGAAGCAATGAGGAACAAGATAACTTAAAGCAGTTGTTGAAAATTCATGTTTGGTGTTAAATTCTAATAATAATTTAACTGAACTCTATATATTTTGGTAGCAGAAATATATATTTGGTAGCTCCTAAGTAAAGGAGCATTTTATTTCTAGAACTGGTCTGAAGAAATAACCAGAGTCTTGAAAAATAGCCCAGTTTTGCAAATAAAATGTTTAATTGAACTCACTGCTGTTTAATTATGCCTGTCAGACCTTGTCACTCTCACCAGTGGTGTGGGATTAGGTCCCTAAGGTTTGTGAACTCCATTCAGTACCTTAAAAGATACACAGTGTGACTGCCAGATGATGATGCTGCATTGCCTTATAGAAATCATGGGACTTTATTTTGTAGTCACATTTCACATTGTGAAATGCTGTGGAGCAGATCTTACATTTGCTCTTATGTTATAATTTTATTCTTATGTGAAAAATGATGAAACGACTCAGAAATGTGCTTTATCTGGCTTATATGCAAAGGTGCATCTCTAAGGCTTTTGAAGTGGCATTTCATTTTGCTTCTTTATTAATCAACATTATAGAAAAATAAAAGCAAAAAAACCATATGCAAATGCTGATGCATTTGTTCTTTTATGCATCCAGGAAATAATTCATCTTTTGTTTGGTTCAGGTTTCGTGTATGGGAGGCTGGGTCTTGGCTGGAGCATGGAGTGGAGGCTCAAGGACTGGGTTTGCTTATATTATCTGTTAAGGTTTTGTTTTGTTCTCTTTCTTCTGAGCCAGTGATGGGGCAGCTCAATTTTATTCTTTAGATTCATTTTCAACTTTATTATAAAGGCATATTAAACTACTTGTTCAGCAGAGTGTGAACAGGATTGTTGGATATTCAAGCAGGTCTGTTATTTTGTAAAATACACATATTCATACCTAACAATTTTTGACATATGCAGTTTCATGCCGCAAGCACAGTAGCCTCTAAAGGCAGACATTTCACATAATTTGTTTCATTTCCATCAAATGTATAATTCCCTGTCTTAGATGCGGTGTCTTAGATGCGGAGTTTTCATACCTTCAGTGATAGTTTTTCAATGAACACTGCTGGGTGGTTATAAACCATTTGCAATTGCATTCATTTTACCCTAATTCAGAGGGAAGAAAGGAATCAAAACTCTGCAGGCAGGGGCTGTGCTCAGAGCTCCATTGCTATCAGGATTCATGTCATCATGGCTCTGTCTTCTGGCTGCTCTGAAAAAGCTAATTCAGTTTCTTTAGGCATTTACTTACCCAGCAGGCAGACAGTTGGCTCTCTGCCACGAGCTGTTGACAGCTATTGCTTCTTCTGAGGCTGATTAGCATGCAGTGTTACAATGTCCCTAAGAATAATTTTGCTTACCTATATAATAATTTAGGAATTTAATCATTTCCAAACATGTTCTAAGTTATTCAGTCCTTTGTCAGTATCTCAGTTCAGTTCTAGAGGTTTTTTTTTTCTTTGAGCATTCACTGTGGGCATGATAGGGTATTAAATACATTAAGGAAAATGTTTGCAAAGAGACAGTTGCTTCTAATAATAGAATTCCTTGCGTTGCTTTGAGGTTTTAGAGTTCACACACATCTCTTTTGCTGGTAATAACAGTTCTGAGGCAGGGATATTAGCAGGTGTCCCTGTGTCTCCCTTCCTTCCTAGATGGGGAAACTGAGACCTTCAGAGGTTGTGGTTTTGCCCAGGTTCACACAGCTAATATTTGCTGCAGCTGGCTCTGCAGCCCACACTCACTGCTTCCCCATCACTCCCCTGAAGCCTTCCATCTTCTGGGAGAGAAATCAGCATGCAGAACAGCTAGAAAAGAGGGGAGAATTAAAGTGTTTAGTTGAATATCATCAATTGTTGTATAGACAGCAGACCTTGCAAATGACCCTAGTGTTTTCCAAGTTAAGGTATAAGGAGAACTCCTGGCTTCGAGGGGAGAGCAACCTACCTGGCCGGGACTATACTGTCTGCCCCTTTCTGAATAACAGCCAAAGACCTGTATCATTCTCTCCTCTCCCTCTTGCATCAGGAAGCCTTTCAGATACACAGCATTTTTGAGGTTTACATTAAACCTTTCATTCTGCTCCAAACTGAAAACTAGAGATATATTTCATTAGCGGGGACAAAAGATGCATGTAATAGAAAAAGGCAATTCATTTATTGTATCGTTCTCTGACCTTTGAGATTTTAATATTTTGGCAGGCATCTCTTGGTTCTCTTTCTCCTGGGTTATTTTGCCTCGGTAGGTTTGCCTTTACCCTCTGCTTATTTCTTTCGAGAGGTTATCATCATCATCTTGCCTACCTTTTACAAGCATCACTTTTGTACTCACGCTCACTCAGTTAGCTAAGAAAGGTTACCTACGATTTATTAAGAGTCATTTGCCAGGCAAGTACTTGTACTAAGTGCTTTTTACACATTATCCCATATAATTCCTCACAACCTCCCTATTAGATGGATATCTGTGCTGCTTTGAAAGAAAGTATGCCCCCTAGAAAAGCCATGTTTTAATCAAAATCCCATTTCATAAAGGTAGAATAATCCCTATTCAATACTGTATGTTTGACACTGTAATCAGATCATCTCCCTGGGTTTAGTCAAGAGTGGTTGTTAAGCTGGATTAGGTGACAACATGTCTCCACCCATTTGGGTGGGTCTTGATTGGTTTACTGGAGTCCTATAAAAGAGTAAACATTTTGGAGAATGAGAGATTCAGAGAGAGCAGAGAATGCTGCAGCACCATGAAGCAGAGAGTCCACAGCCAGCAACCTTTGGAGATGAAGGAGGAAAACGCCTCCCAGGGAGCTTCATGAAACAGGAAGCCAGGAGAGAAAGCTCGCAGATGACACCATATTCGCCATGTGCCCTTCCAGCCGTGTTCACCATGTACCTTCTCACTTGAGAGAGAAACCTGACTGTGTTCTCCATGTGCCTTCTGACTTGAGAGAGAAACCCTGAACTTCATCAGCCTTCTTGGACCAAGGTATCTTTCCCTGGATGGATGCCTTAGATTGGACGTTTCTATAGACTTGTTTTAATTAGGACGTTTTCTCGGCCTTAGAACTGTAAACTAGCAATTCATTAAATTCCCCCTTTTTAAATGCCATTCTGTTTCTGGTATATTGCATTCAGGCAGCTAGCAAACTAGAACAATATCCTATCTCTATTTTATAGATGGAAAAAATTAAGGTGTAGAGAAGAGACCTACCTGTTCAGACTTTCATAGTGAATAAGTGACAAAGATGTAATATTGAGCCCTCTTTTGTCTGACTCCATAGTCTGTAGTCTAATATATAAGCTCACTGATTCCGTCCCTTCTTGGGACATTTAAGTACCCATGCTCGCTCATTATTTTCTGGGGCATCTACCTTCAGAAAGTGTAATCTAATTTTTTTTAACAGATTTTTCTATTTTGGTTCTGTCATTCAATAAGCAAAATTAGTCTGATGTTTAAAATACAAGCCCGTGATTTCATTTTCTTCTTATTTATAGCTTTATGGTTCCGGAGCACAGAAGGGAGTTACTGATGGATCTTGCGATAATAAAAATGATTGGTGTTTGAAGCTATCATTGCTACGCCTTTAATTGTTGCCGATTTTGACGTATTCGAGGACTGTGTAGAAACCTTCTGTTATATATGAAGTTAATGTTTTGTGCAGACTGTTAAGGTTAATTTATTGCTGCCTACTCTTCTACCTCCCAGAAGCTGCCCTTTATTTTCCCCAAGAAATGGAAATATTATTCTGCTTTGTCCTTGTGGGTAATATGTTAAGAAAATCAGATCCGAGAAGGGGGTGTGGGGGTAGATATGTTTATTTTACTAAGGAAATTACAGACTAGCTACAAAAAGTAAGAGCTCTGTTGGTCTGAAACTGTGCTGTGCCTGTAGAATGTGCTGAGATGCACAGGAAACTTGGTCAGGACTAACCATGACCATGTAGGAGCTTAGTACTCAGAGACTTCCCTCAGGAAGGGGCTGGATGTGTGATGTCATGCCCATATTAAAGCAGTGGATGGCAATCTCATCCTGCTTTTGCCAGGATTTTGCAGGATGCCTGCTCCTTCCACTTTTGGGAGCTTGACCAAATCCACATCTTGTTCTCTTCCTTCATCTTTCTGTTTTCTCATGGTAAACAGAATCCTGGGAAGTGGTAATGTCTTTAAATACACGGTGTTTTAGTTCTCTCTTAGTTCTCCAAAGATTTTTCTATTAATGTTGACTTGCTTAAAGTTAATAACCATTTTTTAATTCTTAACATCCTGGTTTCTTTTTAAATGTTCAAGTCCCCAACTTTTTGTTATCCTTTCTTCTTAGACGATTAGTTTCATGAAACCCTCAGCTCTCAGGGATTACAGTCATACCCCACCTTTTGGCGGCAACCTCGCCATCAGCCTTGAACAGGTGGTAGCAGGTGGAGTCAAGAAAAAGATCAGTGAAGGTGTCTCTGGGCCCCAGACCCTCATAACTGGCCGCCCTAGCCTAGCCCTACTCCCAGCCCATTCAGTCCTGTGCATAGATTACCAGCTGATTATTCCTTTTCCATTTCTGTAGCCACTTTAAAAGCAGAAAAGTAAATGGGGAAAATTACACCTAAGTTGATAAACTAAAAAAATGCCCTGACGTATATTCACTTTATTCAGTGAGATTTGTTTAGTTTTACATGCTTGTAACTTGCCCCATTGTACAAAGGGATTAGAGACACCTGACATCCTTACAGAAAGCGTCCCTCATTATCTCTTTAATGGATACAGCCTCCTTGAAGAAGTTCAGCAATGAAAAGTCGCATGCTGCAGAACAGATAATTTAAGTGTTTTGCTAACACCTTTTGTTGCTCTGTTAATGCTTGCCATGGGAATCCTATGGCAAGCGTCACGGGTACACAGCGTTGGGAATTTTCCTGTTTCACCAAACATGTTTCTTATCTACGGGCTGCAGACACTGAGCTTGGGCTTATTCCTTGCTTCTGCTGTCTTCATGAGACCCTGGGACAGAGGCAGGCACACAGCAGACGTGACAGGGCATGGTCACCATGTGACTGCAGCAGGCACGCCACGGGAATCGTGGCTTCACTCTCTGCAGTTCAGAATCAGATGAATTTCATGTGTGCAAAGGCACATCAGCAGGAGGTATTTTACCGTTTGACACACGGATGGACAATCTGGCTGGGAGAGCTTGTATTGGGGAAAGTATAACTGAAAACGAAATGGTAATTTTCAAGCAGCATAATTATAAGATACAACATGCACCTATAGTTATCTTTTGAAAAAAAGTCAAAATTTTCACCATGGAGAAAACACCCAGAAACCCAAGCAGTGCCTTCTTGTGTTTTGTGTATTTATTTAACAACTTATATAAAAGGACAATGATGCATTAAAGTGATTCCACTACTGCTTGCTGATATCCCCAAAATCATGAGATGATCATTCAGTGTGGTTGCTCTTTGATTTGAAATTTGTAAGAGCATGTCAGTGCAAAAAAAATTTTTTTTAAAGTGGAGTGGGGGGGGGGCAGGTTTAAAATTTGCCAAATAATCAAAGAGGACAGGGTAGTACCATAACATTAAAATCCAGGTCTCTAGACAGTGTGCAGAAGCCCACCCCCAAAACAAAAGGCAGAGCTAGAGGAGGTGTGCATGAAAATGGGGAACAGAGAAGATGAAACCCACTAAACATTGCCAGCCTTGGTAGTTAAACCCCAGAATCCCATAAAGAGGATTTCTGGAAAATATATGTGTTCTAGTTTGCTAGCTGCCGGAATGCAATATACCAGAAACAGAATGGCTTTTTAAAAAGGAGAATTTAATGAGTTGCTAGTTTACAGTTCTAAGGTCGAGAAAATGTCCCAATTACAACAAATCTATAGAAATATCCAATCTAAGGCATCCAGGGAAAGATACTTTGGTTCAAGAAGGCCGATGAAGTTCAGGGTCTCTCTCTCTCAAGTGAGAAGGTACATGGTGAACACAGTCAGGGTTCCTCTCTCATCTGGAAGGGCACATGACGAGCAAGGCGTCATCTGCTAGCTTTCTCTCCTGACTTCCTGTTTCATGAAGCTCCCCAGGAGGCATTTTCCTTCTTCATCTCCAAAGCTCCCTGGCTGATGGACTCTGCTTCATAGTGCTGCTCTCTCTGAATCTCTTTCTCCAAAACATTTCCTCTTTTATAGGACTCCAGTAAACCAATCAAGACCCACCCAATGGGTGGAGACACATCATCACCTAATCCCATTTCACAACTACTCTCGACTAAATCACATCATCGAGGGAGATGATCTGATTACAGTTTCAAACATACAGTATTGAATAGGGATTATTCTGCCTTTATGAAATGGCATTTATATTAAAATGTGGCTTTTCTTAGGGGGCATACTTCCTTTCAAACCAACACCCAACAGTTGAAGCCATGTCCTGGACACACATTTTCAGTCCCCCAAACTCCACTTGCCCGCAGCGCTCATGAAATCATTTTATTTTTATAAAGCCGACTACAGAAAACTTCTGGTTGCCATGTCTGAAATCGCAGTTGCGTATTTTCTCTAAAATATCTTTGGCTGACTGCCAAAATAAGACCTTTAACGATTATAGGGATGGGACTAAAGAAAACCCATAGGTGCTATAAATACTACTTTTAAAGTCCCCCAGTCTTCCTTTTCCTTCGTGTAGTTGAACAGAGAAGGGTTTTAATGATGGAAACCTTCAGCTATCTGCAACCGTCCGTAAAGGAGAGATTCTAAGTTTTATAAATAGGTGATGGTGTAAGCATTCAAATTTTGTTTTAATCTTTTTTGGGTAGTTATGTCCTTTATTGCTTTGGTTCCTTTTTTGTAAGAGAAAAGTAACAGTACTCAGCTAATAAAATTGTTGTGAGCTACCGTGCTCACCCTGGGAACATGTACCCACCCAGGAAGGAACTCATAAATGTACGCTTCCTGCCTCTTCCGTCCTCTATAAAAATAGACAGCCAGAAGTCATCGATTTGAATAACTAGTATCGTTTTCCAGGGTATGTTTTCCTCTATGCGTAATGGCCGTAGGCTACTATACGTTTTTAGTTTCAGACTGCTTTTTATTAGTTTTTTTTTTTTTTGTAAAGTTTACTGAGCGCCTACTATAGTATATTAGAAGCTATTATCTATGTCAATTTATTTAATCTCCATAGCAAGATGTCCTTTTCATTGGTCTGCCTATGTGCGGCTTAATTAAATGCATTTTGTAACTTTGGTAAAAGGTTTAAAATCCCAGCAGTTGTTTTTGCTGGATGTGAGTCAGAAGCAGGAAAGATCTGCCCTTGTTCCTGTGATTTGTCTGTGTCAGATTTCTCTCACGTCACTGTTAAAAGTATTTGCATCCCTAGGTGTTCTAATTTGCTGGCTGTCAGAATGCAATATACCAGAAATGGAATGGTTTTTAAAAAGAGGAATTTAATAAATTTCTAGTTTACAGTTCTAAGGCCAGGAAAATGTCCCAATTAAAGCAAGTCTATAGAAATGTCCAATGTAAGGCATCTGGGGAAAGATACCTTGATTCAAGAAGGCTGATGAAGTTCAGGGTTTTTCTCTCAGCTGGAAGGGCACATGGCAAGCATGGCGTGATCTGCTACCTTTCCCTTCTGGCATCCTGTTTCATGAAGCTCCCCGGCCGTTTTCCTTCTTCATCTCCAAAGGTCGCTGGCTGGTGGACTCTCTGCTTTGTGGTGCTGCAGCGTTCTCTGCTCTCTCTGAATCTCTCTCATTCTCCAAAATGTTTCCTCTTTTATAAGATTCCAGTAAACTAATCAAGACCCACCCAAATGAGTGGAGAGACGTCTCTACCTAATCCAGCTTAACAACCACTCTTGATTGAGTCACATCTCCAGGGAGATGATCTAATTACAGTTTCAAACATGCAGTACTGAATAGGGATTAGAAGAAACGGCTGCCTTTGCAAAATGGGATTAGGATTAAAACATGGTTTTCTAAGGTACATACATCATTTCAAACCAGCACATTAGGTAAACCCAGCATTGATTTCAGAGATAAGAATAACGACATCTAACACTTAGTCAGAACTCGCTGTGTGTCAGACGCTGTCCAGAGTGCTTTATTTATTCATTTATTTAAAACAACTCTATTTGACTTCCAAGGAAGAAGTTTTTGTCCATGGGAAAAGACACACTAATGTAATATCATGCCTTAAAATGAAAAATTTTCTATCAAAGGCAATTTGAAAATAATTTGTTTTGATGGAAGAATTATCTTTTCAGTTCACAGTGATTCCGAGGAGGGTAGGGAGCAGAGCCAACCCATTCAGCCCACAGAAATTAGAAAATGGTGCCTTGTCTGGGCAGACACTGCCCCTAGGCACAAAAGTTGCTCAAAGGATTGTGCTTTTTTTTTTTGCCTCCCTTTCTTTGGGTGAGCGAACACTGGGGTGTGTAGCTCAGGCTGCTGAGTGCAGGCAAGATCTCAGCCCCTCTGCACTCTTGTGCACTGCACAGTCTGGCCTGACTGCACGGCAGCCGAGAAGGTGTGGCTGGAGAAGGGCAGCCAATCAATGTAGGGAAAGGGAACAGGCACAGGGAAAAACGGGAGTTTGGGAACTGAGAAACAATTGAAGGAATCATTTCAGAGTAGAGGGGAAAATTGGCTGCAGAGAACCTCTGCTCAAGGCATGTAAGGCAATTTGGCCTTGTGAGTGACCCCTGATGCTCATGTCCCATCCATCTCTAAGAGCCTCTGGCCAAAACCCAGAGTAATAAAGAGCGCCCTGCAAAACCCAGTCTCGTCGTGCTCCTCTTTGCACCAGTGCTGCTGTCGCCCGGGCTGTCTTTCTTTCCTTTACCTGTAACTTCCTTCACAGGCCTTATTTTCTCTAAGTGCGGATGATGGGGGCAGAGCTGATTCTTAGGCTACTAAGGTTATTGAGGTACAGCTCTTAGGGACCCTGGAGGGATGGTGTGAAATGTGGAGGACCTTTGATTCTCTCCCGGCTGATTCATACCGCTCGCTCTGGGGAGCTCCAGGACAAACCGTTTCCCTGCCACTGAGTGTTCTTCACTCCTTAGGTGGGGAGAACTGGCCCTTAGTCTTTGAAAAACAGCCTGGTCTTTACTCCTATATCATCTTGTTCCCCTGTGGCTGGCAGCTGTGCAAAGAAAGGCTCAAATTGAGGATTGAATACAGTCTTCATAATAGGAAAGCAAAATGTGGACGCAGATGTGGATTGGTTGTGGGGAAAGAGAAGCTCGTTGTAAAAGAGCCTATTTATAAGTTTGGGACATACCTTGATTATTTTCCTCCTTTTCATGCTAGAAAATATTTGATTGCTTATTATTATTAGTCTGGGTACAGATTTTTTTTTTCTTTTTTGCATGGGCAGGCACTGGGAATCGAACCCAGGTCTCCGGCATGGCAGGCGAGAACTCTGTCACACCGCCCCCACATACAGATTTTAATACTGTGTTTAGTATGACTTTTTGAAGTTGCAGGAGGATGAAAGAGAACAGTGTGCTTTTATATTCTTTTTTCTTATTTCGACTCCATTTATTCTAAATTCACAAGAATTGCATGTTTGCTAAATTCTAGAAAGAGAGTAATTTGCCATTTTTACCATATGAGACCTGGTTTCCCTCCACCTACAACCTGTTTTGACAAATATAAATATACAAGGATGGTGGAAATCAATACACTTTATATTTTTGAGAGCAATTGACTTACACAGTCTGTAAGATAATGGGGTAATATAATATAAGTCAGTCTTATGTGGGAATATGGAGGAACATGGCTTTTAAAAGGAGAAAAGAAAGGGGATCAATAAATGTGTGTACGTACTTTAATGTGTATATGACTGCTTCCGAAGTATCCAGATTCATACCTGGGTGGCTTTAGATATTCATTTGAATGAACTAGTTTCATGCAAAGGGCTGTGTCTTCAGATATACTTGCTTTAGTAAAATGATTTAATACTGTTTTCAAATGTAGAGATTTGTGATTTAGACTCTGCTCTGCCACCCTTGGCTTGATCTGTCCCAAATCTTCTTACTGTGTGGTGATTATGATTTAGTGTGACCTGCACAGGTATTTTTAAGTTACAATCTCCTAATTTGAAAAGTCTGCCGTGACCTTGCCCACTAGTGGCTTTTTAAAAACTAGTTAATAGTTTACCCTGAAACTTATGTGGTAAAATTGCTTCCCTTCAGAAAAGGATCATTTGTTCAAACTTCAGTAGGGATAGAGTCATATAAAATAATAAAGTGTGTTTTGTATTGCTCTCTCCTTTCACACAGTGAGCTTATAGACAAGTTCTACCCACTATTGTTTGTCAGAACTTTGTTTTCATTATCAATCTACAAAAACAATTCAGAATTTAAAATAATGTTTTTTGTTTTTTGTTTTTTTACATGGGCAGGCACCGGGAAACAAACCCGGGTCCTCTGGCATGGCAGGCAAGTGTTCTTGCCGCTGAGCCACCGTGGCCCGCCCAAAATAATGTTTTTAGTGATAGTTAAGTAACAGTTTCTTTCACTTATTTCTCTCTCCCCTCTCTAAAGAAAAGCACTAATGTTCATTTACCTGCAAGCATATAATGCTGGTAAAGTTGTCATATGCTAGATGTTTGTTTGAAGATAATCACATATGTTAGTCATTGCCTGCGTTCAGCATTTTAAATCACTGTGAACAGCTTACTTGTCACTGCGGAACTTTGAATGAAAAAAAATAAGTATTGGTTCAAAAATTTGCATCACTTGCCTTATGTACAGAAAAAAGAAAGTCTGATATGTTCCCTTGTATGGGCAGGGGATCTGGTGCTTTTATTTGGGGCGGGGGTGGGTGGGGGACAAGGTGGAGGCTCAGCTGAGACACCGAATTGTGCAGGCCTGAATCTTAGGGAACACTGCCGGAGCCGCTGGAGGCTTTGTGTTTGCACCTGGAGTTAAGGATCCCTCCTGCGTTCTGAGACCATCACCCCTTCTCAGGACTGCGAGATCTGAAGGAAGCAGGCGTGGAAGTGGGAAGGCAGTGCGGTGGGGGGCTCTGTGGCCTTCGTGCAGGCAGAAGGCAGAGCCCTTGAGACCTGAGCTCTGGTTGCCACTGTGTGCCTTTGCTGAGTCTAGCTGACTCTTCATTATTTCCGCTCCGTTGTGGAATGCCCCATCAAGACTGCTGGAGCCCTGTGTCCTCCTTCCGAGTTTCCCTAGACCTGGGTATTTCAACCCCCTCTACATAGTGATTGCCCGGGCCTGACCCAGACCCGTTGAATACAAGGTTTGAGGGGTGGGGAGCCTGCATAGGGGGTTTTAAAAGCTCCCCCTTTGGTAATTCTAAGGTGGGAGTCTTAAGGACCGCTCACCCAGATTTTATCCTCTATTTTATCCCTGAATAAGCTCCTTTGTTTCTATAATTTGAATCCCTGATTCTAGCCTTTCTCTTTAGACTGTCTCACTAAAATTTAAGGGCAAATTCATGATTTCTTATTTGTACAAAGCTTAAGGGGTTCTTAGAATTCCCAGTAGAAATGCTGATCCAACTTGTGGAGTGGGTCTGTGCCACGGCTAAGAATGGAACTAAAACACGGGGTGACCAAAAAAAAAACACGGGATGACCTCATCATTGCTACTGGGAACCCAGAATAATTTATTGCTCATAATATACCTAGTGCAATGTTTTGATAATTGGATCTGAATTGAAGAAGGCCCTGCTCTCGAAATAGCCCCCACCATGTAAGAACCGTTTGATTTCAAGACTTGCTAGAGAAAATAATAGCTGAATGTAAAATATGACATTTCAATTTAAAATTGATGTTTACACATTTCTAGTTTGTTTAATCTGTGGCTGACAGGGTCATCCTTGTTAGTCGTACTGATATGTCTTGCTTTGGTCTATACTCTCCAGTTTTCAGCATTGTACAGCCAGTTGTTAAAGGTATACGGGCCTTTGGGCGATCCACATACATACGAAGGCAAAAAAACCCAAAAACCTGAGGAATTAGACTTTTCATCTTTAATATATATCTTAAAAGCCCTACAGTTTTCTCAAGCATCCCTAAATTGAATATCCTTTATTTGTTTGTATTTTATTCACAGTTAATCCTGATTTTGCAAATAAATGACTAAAATACTCCATGACTGTCTATATTACAGGAAATACAGAATTAGAAACTTAAATTGTTTTTAAAAAACAGATTTTTAAAAATTAGTTACTAAATTCACAATTTGATTAAGAGTTAAAAACAAGAACAAAACTGGTCTGAAAGTGTGTGCTTTCTGCCAGTGAGTTAGGGGAGTTGGAAATGAAGTGAAGAAGCCAATGAGGAATGGAGAGAGGGCACAGGCTATACAGAGCTTGTGAAGGGGAGCCCATCCAGTGGGCACTGGTGCCGAATGATAAATAATGGTGTCAGGGTATAGCCCCCAAATATTTGATGACTTTCACAGAAATTTTTTTTTTTTTTCTTTCATGGGCAGCACCGGGAATCGAACCTGGGTCTCCGGCATGGCAGGCGAGAGCTCTGCCTGCTGAGCCCCCGTGGCCCACCCCACAGAGCCCTTTTAGCATGCATGTTGCTCTTAAAGGGAGACTGAAAACTCTGTGATCGGTGCAGATTTGTTACATGGTCACCTCTCCTCGGAGCGCTGTGATAATTTTGACAAGGCATACTGCTCTTGGAGTTTTTGTACAGTCATTCCAGGATTTTAAGGAGACTGTTCTCAAAATAAATTATTCTCTCTTTACTGAAAGATAACAAAGAATGTTTGTTTTTGCTTTCTAGGAATTGTTAATTTCTCACATTCATTGAATGGAATATTAGTGGGTCTTCCCCGTGTGGATTCTGGCCATTCCCTCCCCTTACTTGAGGAGAATACACTGTATGTCGGGCAGCTGATGATGGCCTTGGCATTTGTTGTGACTGTGGAGACAGGTCAGGATTTGGAGGTGGTTGCCCTGTTTTGGTTGGGATTCTTTTGATGCAAGAAGAAACTCATTGGAGCTAGGGTGGCTGTGATGGGCAGAGGGTCAAGAGTTGTTGTAAAGATACTGCTGTAGTCGGGGGGAGAATTCATGGGCAGGTGGGCCTCTCTCTCGTCTGCCATGAACGCTGAGGCTCCATCTTTCAGAGCCAGGCCTGAGCCACCGCCTGTGGCCTGACTGTCCTGGCCCCAAGCTGCCAGCCCTGCTGTGGGCACCTGCGTGAAATCCGTGTCTGACCACTCATGGCAGGAGTAGAACAAATTGTGCTTGTGAGTGGAGCACCCCTGGGCATGGTTGATCTAAATCTTGCAATATCGTGGAAGGATGGGGGATGGAGTTTTCATTTCTTCATGAGCCGGGCATTTCTACTACGTTAATCAGCTCCCCTGTCAAAGAGAGCTTCGCACTCAGTTCTCTTGTTGGCACATCCCATGTCTGCTTGTAAACCACAGAGAAAACTGTAAGAGGAAAGAAGGCACGTCTCCTTACATTCAGGCACAAAACACATATCCTATTTCTGGGTGGTGGGATTAGCTCTCCACTTTGTGGTTTTTGGTTCAGTTTCCTTAACTTGTGATTACAAGGATTGTAGTTTAATTCTTGGTCCTTGGGATTTGTTTTTGCTTTTTGTCTTCACAGTAGAAGTCTACCCTCCCCGCCCCCCACCACCTTTCTGTGTCTAGATATTTAATGGGGTGTTGGAAGCGGTTGCTTTAGGAACTGCACCTGGATGTTCCTTTAAATGAGAGTGAACATTTGTACAGGTTTGGAGCTCTATATTCTTTTTTTCCACATGGGCAGGCACCAGGCATCGAACCCGGGTCTCCGGCATGGCAGGTGAGAACTCTGCCACTGAGCCACCATGGCCCGCTCTGGGGCTCTACTTTAACATTTGTTTCTATATATATTGCATCAGGTAGTCTAATAAGCCTGCCTTTATTCCTCCCTCTGATTCACCACCATCAAATCTAAGACTAGCAGTAGGATAAGGACCTTGACAGACCTCCCTAGAGAAGGAAGCACACGAGAGTCCCAAGGGTGTGATTTGCTAGCAGCATCAGATACCTTTTTATTAGGTCATTGAAACTGGTGGATTGAGAGTGCTTCTGTCCTTGGGTGTTTTTGCCTAACACATATTTTTAAAATGTGTCTTAGTACTGAAGTATAAGGAGCTAAAGTTCCGGGACACTTAGGACAATGTAAAGTCAGAGAAACCTTGGTTAACTTACCCATTTTATAGTGAAAATTTCCCAGTGTTTAATATTTCTTTAATCTCACGTTCAGTTAAACTGGAGTTTTTGACTTGGCACCTGTATCAGTAAGACCATTTCCTGCCTTCTCTTCAATTATTTTTCGTAATGAAAGTGATGAATAGGTTGAGAGAAGAACATTACAGTTTCAGATGGTAATATCTGCTGCAGAGTTCTTGTACCACTTAAAAATTTTTGCATTTGTTGTAATTTTATATCAGTCAACTCTTGTTGGGTTGATAGGATTATAAGATTGGCTCTCAAGCATTCATTGTTTTTAAAACACTTTTAACTACTCTAGCAAATTTCAAAATAACGTACTTTGTGTTGACAACTCAAGTACACAGGCATAAACGTACAAGTGCTTACGTAGCATTATTCTAGCTACAGTTCTTTGTACAGAGGTAAGCTTACTCTGATGAAGGCTAGAAGACTTTTATCTCAGGTTTTAATTATGCTTTAAATAGTACATTTAGATATAGTTTTCACAATGTGACTGTGTGATTGTGAAAACCTTGTGTCTGATGCTCCTTTTATCTACCTTGTCAACAGACGAGTAGAACATATGGAATAAAAATAAATAATAGGGGGAACAAATGTTAAAATAAATTTAATTTGAAATGTTACTGATCAATGAAAGGGAGGGGTAAGGGGTATGGTATGTAAAATTTTTTTTTTCTTTTTATGTTTTTGTTTTATTTTTCTGTTGTCTTTTTATTTCTTTTTCTGAATTGATGCAGATGTTCTAAGAAATGATCATGATGAATATGCAACTATGTGATGATATTGTGAATTACTGTTTATATATGTAGAACGGAATGAACATATATTAAGGATGTTTGCATTTCTTTCTTATTTTTTTCATTAATAAAAAATTAATAAAAAAATAGTACCATTTACAGTGGCCTTCTATATTAAGATGCTTCTGAGGAGTGAACGTGATTTCACCATATCCAGAATCCTAGCTAACTTTGAATATTGTGCATGTAATATATGTATGTGCATACCTTCCACCTGCATTCTGCATTTGATAAATGCCATGGCTAAGGATTTTAGTTCTAATTCTACTCTCTGTTTTTGCTGGCTATCACTCGTGGGGCCTTGTTTGTGTGTGTGTGTGTGTGTGTGTGTATGTGTTTTAGTTTTCTACCATGAGTTCTGATTTCTTGGAATTGTATCTTTGGGAATTCTCTGAGACTAGAGTTGAAGGTAGATTCTTCCAGGAAGGAATTGCCATTGCTTCTCCCTGGTTATTGGAGATACTGCCGACCCCCCGGGACCACTGGAAACTAAACTGTCAACTTGGGATTTTATGATTTCAAGTTATTTCTGGTCACAAACTTGTATAAGGCCCAGACTTTCAGAGCCTCAAATAAATTCCTGTCTTTTAAGGTAACCATTGTGTGATGTTTGTCACAGCGACTTGGCAAACTCACACCAGCCGGACGCAAATGAAGCTCCCTGGGTTTAGCTCCTCTGTATCTAGAGACCTGAAAACTCTGAAGACAGGTTATCTGCCCCAACACACACGCACACACACACGCGCACGCGCAGTACAGTGATGAGATAGCACCAGGATAACTGCAATAGACACTTCCATTCAAAAACAAAGGAACAGGAAGCACACAGCAGCCACTAATCTGTAATAAAATTCCAGTGTCGCAAATGGTTCCGAGACTCTACTCCGGGGTAGGGAGGGTTCTTTGATTAGAACCTGATGCTGCTCCCTGGTTTGGTCCCCTAGGCTACTGTTCTTGACATTTTGCTGCAGCCTGTGGGCACTTGGCCCTGCTCTGTGAGATGCCCGTCATTTCCATAAGAAATTGCATTTGCAGCTGCTGGTGTCCTGAGTCTGCATCCTGACCATAGGAAGCTGGGGCCCAGAGGTCTTTTTACATTTTGGATGTTCTCAGTCTCCTTTAAGCCAACTTGACAGTGCTCTGCCTGGTACAGATCTTTTATGAATTGTGGGTTTTCCACGAATTGTATTGATATTCACCCCATTTCCCCAACGCTGTAGCCACAGTTCTTTTCTAGATAGGCTTCTCTCTTGGAGCATTTTCACATGTTCAGGAACAACCCCTCTGAGATTGTTCGAGGCCCTTCTGTCAAGTGAGAGGGTTTACTAGGCATCACCATAAATCTTTTTTAAGATCTTAACAGAGGTGTCTTACAGGCACGCCTTTGATTCAGTCTTTACCTTGAGGCCATTTCGTACTTTGAGACACTTTTGCCTGCTGGAAAGCCTAAGAATGTGAAATACCTTATTTTCTAACCCAGCATATTGTAGCCCTTCTTATTTCCTCTGAATTCCACTTGGAAACTGAAAGTTATATCGTTGGTTTCTCTCTCTCTATTCCCATACTTTGCACAGCTTTAAAAAGAAAATTGAGACCTGGATTAATCTGAAAATCTTAGGCAGATCCGCTAGTTCATTAGGTGTATTTTAAATTACCTTAGTTTAACTGTCTTGCCCGTTGTTCCTCTAGTTGCCCTTTCTCCTAATCTATTGCAGTTGCCTCATTGCCCTTCCAGTTTCTATTAACGCTTCCAGCCTTTTCCCCTTACCAGTCCCAAAGCCAGTACCTGGTGTTTTAAGTTTCTATTACAGTAGAATCCCACTTCTAGGTACTAATTTCTGGGTCAGTTATCTCTTACTGCACGACAAACCGTAATGGCTTAGAACAATTTGGTGCATTGGCAGGGTCGTTCTTCTGCTGGTCTTAGCTGGGCTTATTCATGCAATAAGCTGGCAGGTCGGCTGGGGGCTGGATTCAACTAGGACAGCTGAGCGTCTCTCCCTGAGAGCTCTCATTCTGGGCTTCTTCGTGGCATGAGTCTCAGAGCAGCGTTACCGGGTGATAAAAAGTGGGGACCATAAGTTCCTTTGAAGCCTGGGCTCCAGAACTTGTGTACGATCACTTGTGCTGCACTTTTTGGATCAAATCAGGTGAGTGAGAAAATAAGACACTTCTCTAAAGGGGGGAGCAGCAAAGTGATATTGCAAAGGAGCATGGCGGGAGTTTCCCCACTTTGAAAGCATTCTACCTACCACACACCCTTTCTAATAAGCCCTCTATCCTGCTTACAACTCTAATTCTTCAAAGAGAGACTTTCTCCACCGCTTTCTCACTTCCTCTTCCAGTACTTCTTTGGAACTGCACTCCAAGATCCACAATAGATATGCTACGTCCTTTCTATTATTTGAACTGTCCTGGGTATATGAGACTGTTGGTCCATTCCTCTGAGTCTTTCTTTTCCTTATCATGATTTGCTCTCTTCTGGTTTTCTTACCATCTCTGGAGCTATTTTCCTGGTCTCTTTGATTAGCTTCTTTTTCATTTTCTACGCTGAGTGTTGGTTTCCCTGGTTCTGTTTTTAGCCCCCTCTCATTTTATACTGCACATACTCTTTTACAGTCTCACTCAGTCTCACTATTTTGTGACCTGGGGAAAGTTATTCTTTTGTCTTCTGTCAAGATAGTGAAATCTGTATTTAAGGAATATTTTAGAGATTAAGTGCAATGGGTCTCTCAACTCTACCTGGCTTTTTGTAAAGCCCGGGGAGCTTTTTATAAACAAATCTCTTTTAGATCTAGCAAATTAGGAGATCTAAGTACAAACCACAGCTGAATAATTAGCTATAATTCTACTTACTGTATGGGTTTTTAAAATAAGTTTTACTGACTTATTATTTTTCTCAACTTTTGAATATAGTAGTTGAATATTTCCCCAGGATAATAAATGGAGATAAAGATAAATGATATGCCTTTATTTGATTCTCTTTTGAATGGGTGTACTGAGTCCCTGATATGATTCTGTTCATCTTTATTTAAGAATAATGTCCTTGAGTAGAACATTATCTAGAATCTCAAAAATTCCCGAGTTGTTGCTTCAAAAGGCTATCACTTTGCTTTGGCTTAACATGTGCAATCAGTTCTATCTGCAGAAGTTGATAGTTATTCAGTTACAATAAATAATAATCAAATCTACTGAATTAATATGCCTCTTGTAGTTATATTGACTTTTAAATGATTATATTTTACAGAGGAGTTTCATTTACTATCTTTAATTTAAGAAAAGAGATTAAAGTTCTTAAAATCTCATTTTGTCCAACATTTGATGTCAATTGCCATTTTATATTGACTGTCTTAATTAGATTTCCTGCTGATTGCAGTCTTCTAGTACCTAATATATCAAAAAACCTATTCGTTATAATTTAGATTCTCTTCATAAATATTTTAGATGACTGTTCTAGCAGTCAAAGGTGTGTAGTCCTCTCAGTCCATTTCTACGGTACGTCTGCTCTTCTCCAAATAAACCTTGGTTCCTCCATGCTCTTGGGTCATTTTTCCTGGTGTGACTTACTGACTTTTGATTGTGGGACTCACTAGGTAGTGTGCTTATTGTGACTATATTTATGTTAGGATTTGCCCTACATGTGAAGCAGTGATTTTGGAGTGTAATTAGTTACTAGGATGATTCATGAACCCACGTGTGCAGGGGCATAAAGCCTGTGCCTAAAAGCCGATGGGTGGTAGTACAAGCGCCTGTGGACATATTTGACAGAGGTGTTGAGCCAGGAGACTTTATGGGTTAAAGTTATTTTAAGGGCCACATGAAAGCCTTTGTTGGGTGAGCTAGAAAAAAAAGACCTTCCCTTAGAGATAAAAGAAGTTACAAGTTAGGAAGGTAGCTGAAAACTTGCTTGATGTCATGAAATCAACCCAAGCAGGAACCTAAAGTGAGATGATGGGCTCCTGACAGCAGAGGTGGACAGCAGTGGATGGATTCCAGAAATGAGTAGGAAGTAGAATGGACCAGCTTGGTAAATCACTGCATAAAGAGGTAACTGAGGGAAGGGACAAGAACGATGCTGAAAAATTTTGCACTAGATTTACTGACAAGGTTTTTAGTGATCTGGGGGGTAAGAGAGGGAAGAGATAAGGATGATGCTGAAGAGTTATGCACTAGATTTACTGACAAGGTTTTTGATGTTTTGGCTATCAGTTAACCCTAGAAATAATAGGCAGCAAAGTAAAATTAAGAAAGAGGAAGATAAGCTATCCAGCAAATGGATGATGCAATGCAAGAAGAAAGCAAAGGGAATTCTCCGGATGATGAAAAGGCATGTGTTGTGTAATACTCCTAGAGATTAGCCTGCCCAGATAGAGGGTCGAGGATTCTGGAGGTAATAGCTCTGTGAGAGGAGGGCATGGACAGGAAGAACCACTGAGAGACTACCTACCTAATGGGTTTCTGTAGAGATGAGTGTTACAGTTGTGTCAGAAGGTGCAGGGTTTAATTAGTGATAGGGAAATAGAAAAGTAAGCAAATATAAATAGTTATCATTAAATCCAGGAGAAAAGGGAGCATTAAGAAAGGAAATAGATTCATACAGACTCATATGAAAACAATGACTATTAATTTAATACAAATTATTTTATATTGATAGGATGGGGGAGGGAAGTCACCATAGAAAGCCGAGTCTCACCTGGCAAACAGAAAGTCAAAAATAACATAACTGAAAAATCATGAAAGAGATTAATTTGGTAGCTTATGTAACACTGAACCAGCTTGCCAAGGAAGTCCGTTAGATTTCTACCCTTCTGTGATTTAAGGCACAGGGTAGAGAGCTATCATTTAGGAGTACTGTCTTTCAAAGCCCTTTTATAACCAAATTCCATCTCTGCGGGAGGTGGGATGGTTTTATTGCAGTGCAGTCCCTGATGCAGCTGCCCCAAATATCTTAGGGCAAGCTTGTTTTAGCATACTCCAGGATGGCTGTTCTGAGGAACAAGGAGTGCCTGGACGCTTCCATTTTACCAAAGAGGCACCCACCTTTGCATGTGTGTTTTCTCCCCATTTGAGAGGGAGCAGAGTGTAGAGAAGAGCATGGGCTCTTGAACTGGACTGCCCGTATGACGTTGGACAAATGAAGTCATGCCTCCGTTTCCCCATCTGTGAGAAGGGGATAATCGTCCTACCTCCTTCATAAGGTTGTTGTGAAGAATTAATCAGTTAATACAAATAAACTCTTTCAAATAGTGCAGGGTACATAGCACACCATCGCGTGCCATTGTTTATCTTTGTTACCTGTGTAGTTTGTGTCATTATGATTGTGCTTTATTAATCCAGTTCACAAGAACGTATCAGTAATTCAGAAGTGGTTTATCAAATCATAAAAGAAATACCAAAAAATAGGAATATAAATACTGCAACTCAGAATAACATCATGAACACAAATAGTGGACAGAAAAGCAGCATAATTATAGAATACGTGTCTTGACGTCTGGAGACCAGCGGACCTGCCGGGTTTCTCATTTCACTCAAGTAACAGAAAAAGAAGAATTGTAAATAGAAAGTACCGCAATGGCTCTCTGAAAATTGGATTTTATTTGGCAGGCGATTTATTTGTCCATAGTCTCTAGTGCTTTCTTTGTTATGAAATTCTGTCAAATAGTGGCATGAAACCCTCAAAGCTTTTGAGTCCTTTTCAGGCAGAGCCCAGCGGCCCTCTAGTAAACCAGTTGGGTCTTCCCATATCAAGTACAAAATAACGGTTTCCAGGATGAAACAGATGAATTTTTTCACTAAGGGCCAGCCCAGAAGAGACCAGAACCTCAGAGGCACCATTCAAAATTGCATTCATCATAGCAGAAGCTGAGATTCTCAGATTTGCTGAGAAGTTTACAAAACCACCCTCAAAGCTGAGGGCAAACATACTCAGAGGGAAAGAGGAACAAGCTTTTGGCAAAATTCCTTTATCAAATGCTGTGAAGCATATCACGTAATATCAATGGTATGCAGTATAGAAGAGCTTTTTTACTTGGTAGTTTGTTGAGATCACTGATTTGCAGAATGTGAATCAGCCCTTAGCAAATATCTGATAGCATAGATGAAGGAGAGGGGTTCAGTGGCGTCTTGTTCTTTTTTGTCACTGAAAACCTTTGCTACAGAGATATTTTTAGTTGCTTGTTTTGTGAGCTCTAATGTCAATGGAAAAATTCCTTGACATTCCTAATAACAGAGCCTCAGCTGAGTAAGCTGCAAGGAAGAGCTTGTTCTGTGGATACTTAGCCACACTCCACTCCATCATTGAATGTGTAGTTTTCCACTGGGATGTATGAAGAAATATTAAGCAAGTAAATAGCTCAGCTTTTCCATGCGAATTTTGCTAGCTGTCAAGGAAAATCTTTTCGAAATAAGGTGTAAGATAAAGCATTTCTTCTTGGTCTTAATGCCGGTAAAGACCATCCTATAATATCAGTTGGCATAGTCAGGTAGCATATTGCACAAGTA
This sequence comes from Myrmecophaga tridactyla, assembly GCA_004026745.1. Lineage (NCBI taxonomy): Eukaryota > Metazoa > Chordata > Mammalia > Pilosa > Myrmecophagidae > Myrmecophaga > Myrmecophaga tridactyla. The sequence goes on from PVIY010003714.1 coordinate 62,017, forward strand.
TTTTTTATCTTTTCTAACTTGATGTATCTCTTCCTAGTCAATGACAGAAATAAGATAATGAGAAATTTTTTAAACTGGATGCAAATGCCAATGGCTTGATCACCTAGAATTTGACTCTTTGCCAGAACTTGCTGATTTTCATCAGGAAAGCAATGAATGATGTGTTGGATATATAGAGAAATCTGAACCAAAGGCAAACCAAAAAATGAATTAGGAATTCATCCTCCACTTTCTCCTAAATTGGAACATTCCATCTCCCAGCTTTTCAGAATGTCCTGGTGTCTGGTGGATACCAAGAGAAGTCTTTAATAATCTCTGGATTCATTCTTGGTGCAAATATCTGTTATAACTACCAGAACAAGGCATGACTGCCTTTGTCAGCAGCCTGTACAGCATAATGACCTATGCTTTTCTAATTTATTTAACTTAAAGTATATGGAATTAATCAGCCTAGATATGGAGCCAGACCATGGCTCAAACTAAATGTCATTGAACCCAGGTGAAAGATTATACTGATATGAAATATTTATTAATTTAAGAATACTGCACTTAACTGATATTTAAAAGTTATGATGAACATATAAAAACTGTTGATTACAGTTAATCGTCTGCAGGTGTGCCATGTGCCCATTGTGTGAACTCGAAGTTAGCTCAAGTTTGAGATACAGCCGTAAAGATTGGAAAGTTGGTATTCTCGTTTGAGATTTATGTGACTCGGTACAGGCAAAGTTTCTTCCTCTGGAAACTATTTCTTGATCTATAAAATTGAGAATAGTCAGACAATTTCACTCATCAAAATACCAATACTTATTAAAATGACAAACTTTTAAAAAGTTACTAGATCATTTGAATGTCACAGATACTATTAATCTTAAAGTGACAGGAGACCTTAAGAGTAATCTAGCCCGTCCTCCCTCAGGAAGCACAGATCTCTGGGCATTCTCTTTCTGAATTTTTCCTAGTTGAGTGAGCTGAGGCTGTAAAGCTTGCTCTGACTTGGGAAGAATGGCAAGTCCAGTACTGTGAATGTAGTACCTCAGATGACACACCACCCAATTTCAATAACTATAACCCTCATAAGTTTTATATATGTGTACCTTAATCCTTCCCTAGGACTTTTATGTATTGATTTTGGTTCTGTCCATTGGTACCATGCAGAAAAAAAAAAAAATCAAATTCTTCTTTCATATAAATAGCCCATTAGTTATTTAAAATCGACTACTGAAGCATCATTTCTGGGCACATTGTTCCAGTTCTTCCTTCTGACTGCATCCCATCTTTTTCTCTCTTCTGGTCCCTCTGTGTCTCTGCATCTGAGTGCTCTTCAGGACAAATGTGGGCTCCCTGTATTGATTAGAGTAATTTTCTGGTCTCCAAGAAGGAGTGTGTAGTGAGGCAGGCCGACTCTGGGCCAGAAAGTATGTGCTTGGCACAGTCCTGTGTTACTTTATTTGATCCATTTAACTTTGCAGATCAGCCTGTTCTACAGTACACTAAGGAAACTAAGACTCGGGTGTTAGGTAAAACTAAAAGTAACTTACCCAGGAAGCTGCAGAGCCATGTCTGCTGTTCACTTTTATTATTTCTTTGCAGGATTGACTCATATTTGTATAGCCTTCCACACACCTGCTGTCCGAACCCATTTCCTTCACCCTGCAATTTGTAATTGATTTCTTCATATTATTCGGTTTTCTTCTTTGAATTAAAAAGTGTTCTGTACTTTCTAGAAACATCTGTACAGAAATGTAAGAAGAAAGCCCTTGCGGGTGGGCCACAGTGACTCCACAGGCAGAGTTCTCGCCTGCCATGCCGGAGACCGTATTCAATTCCTGGTGCCTGCCCATGCAGAAAAAAAAAGATAAAAGAAAGCCCTTGCCCATCCCCGGTGGGTGTGATATGTGATTGCCTTTTCTTTTCTTTTTTTTGCATGGGCAGGCTCTAGGAATCGAACCCAGGTCTCCAGCATGGCAGGCAAGAATTAAAACGCCCTGTGATTGCCTTTTTGCTTTCTTGCTTCACCATCTACTTTCTGTACCTAAATAAAATGGAGATAGGAATGTGTTACCTGCCTTGTTGTAAGGAGCAAATGAGTAAATATATACAAAGCGCATATAGAATAGTATCTGCTATAAAGTTAGAGCTCAAATCTTGGTTGCTCCAATATGCAGAAGCGCACAAACATATATATAATCATGTGTATTTATAAATAAACACACAAGTAGAGCTTTTTAACAAGAATCAGAATAATTGGTCTGTATAATATCCTCAACCTACTTTGATCACCCCAAATGTATCATGGACATTCTCCAATATCATTAAGTCCAAATCCACTAATTTTTTTTTGTTTTACAGCTACAAAATATACTGTATTAATTTAACTTATATAGCTTATTCCCTTATTGATGAATATTTAGGTTGTCTCCATGCTATTATGAGTAATGGTTTAGGGGACAATTTGTACATCTTTGATTACTCATGAGAATTGATTGCTTGAATTTACACATAGAAATTTACGTTTTTCTTTAAAAAAAGTTTCATCTTGTTAGATGTGGCCCGTTTCAGTAATGTAGTGTTGTTAGATAGATTTTGACCCTGTCACCTTATTTTTATATTGTGATCAGCCTACATTCCTTGACATCTTGAAAACTGATTAAAACGTTTGCATTCACCAGAGTTTAAGGTAGAATTCTGCAGTTGCAGATAACAGGGATCCTGTTGGTTTGAAACTTATCTTTTAGGTATAATCATTTCAGCAGGTATAAAAATATGCTTAAGGCAGTTATCTTATAACCAAATTAATTCCTTATACGTATAAAAATGTGATAATAGACCTTGCTAGGTACCTCCATGAAATCTTAAGAGAGTAGTCACTTAGTGAGTAGTATTTTCCTACCCAGTGTGTAAGGATGACGCTGTACTCTGTATTTGGGGAAACTTGAAATATAAACAGCAGATGTCTGTAGTTGGGGAAATGTCTGAAAAATGTCTAAAAAGGCCCACAGTTTTATTGCCAATATATATATATATATATATATATATATATATATATATATATATATATATATATATATGAGTACTGTTCTGATGCCACCGAGCTCACTGCAGCAGAACTGGCACCAATGTTGGCTCTTCTTTTGGGAATTTTTAGCAAGATTAGCTTTGCTATAATCAATTAAAGTATATTTCAGAATATTGGGTTGATTAAAACCATTAAAAGTAGTTGTAGAAATGTAAAATGGAGTGCAAACATTTTTAGTGCCTACTATGCAAATTTTTATTACGCAGTTTACATGTCATCTGAGCCATCCACACATGTGACTTCACTGAATATGGTAAACAATGAGACCATTAGGTTAATGAAAATTTTAACTTATTCTTTGACTTTTAAGATCTCAGAGATAAGAACAACCACATGCATCGCCTCATTTGAACCTCTCAAGAACTCTGAAGTGCCAGAATACAGATCACTATTCCCCTTTTTTTAGCTGAAGGCATTGAAATGCAGAGAAATTAAATAACTGCCCAGAAAAAGGAGTGATTCATTCTGATCAGGAGAGTCATGGAAGGTTTCACAGAAAAGGTGACCTTGAAGCAGGGCTTAACATTTCCTTAAGGAGTGAATGTGAAAAGGCTCATCCAGGCTGAGCACTGAGCCCAGGTGGAGAGACATGAAAGAACCAGGAAGATTTGGAAAGTAGAGGGAAATCATCGTGAAGCCGGACTACCCTAGGAGTTCTCAAATAAATCAAGACCTCACCCAAGGGCTGGCGCCGTGAGAGTTCTTGACTCAGTCTCAGGGAAGAATTCAAGGACTATTCAGTGTGTACAGCAGAATGGTTGAGTAAGCTGGATTCCAAAGAGCCCTGGGAGTTCTCTGCTGGATGCCAGAGAGCCACAGGAATTCTCAGGGAAGTCTAGACCCGGAGTAGGGGCTGACACTGTATAGGTTCTTGACTCAGCCACAGGAAATAACTTGAGAACTAGCCAGTGTGTACAGCTAAAGAATCACCAGTATGTACAGCTCAGAACTTTAACACTTAGCAAAGGCACACGCTCAAAGATGAGCGCAGGCATTCTCCAAAGGAGGAGAAGCAATCTGAGGTCAGGATTCCTGCATTATAAGGACTTGGAGGGGCCCTTCTCTCTCTGGCTATGCTAATAGGGGATTGATGAGCCGCAATTTGTCATTGGTTCTTTTCAGGTACCAACGTGGGTGAGGGTAGACGTATGGCTGGGTTGTGGGGGCTAAGTGGGCGAGTGCCAAAAGAAACTTTTTGTTATGGGGTTAAGGGTCACTTCCCCTCCCCTCTTCCCTATCCATCCTGCCTAAGTTGTGGCTGGGGCATGTTGGGAGATGGATCCGAAGGGGCAGTGTGAAGCCAGAATGCCAAGCTAAGGAATTTGGGCAGGAATCTGTGACAGTGGGGAGCCAATTGAGAGAATCAGAGACAGGGGAATGATTCTAACAGGGTTGGATTCAGAGTGGAGACCCGAGAGTGTTGTCGCTGCTGCTTATTCTTCCCAGACACAGTTGCAGCTTGAAATCCACAGACATGTCTTGAGTTCCAGTGGTGAAGGTCAGCGTGCTGGCTGGCTGTGCTTACCATGCCATTTTGTAAGAGGACGTCAGTTTTCCTCTGAACCAATGCTTGACAAATATGGTAACTGCCAATCAAAAAACAAAATGCCCGGTCTTCCCTCCAATTTTTGGCTGGACTGCTATAGGATAAGTATTTATGCATATGATAATTATATGTGCTGCTAGTGGGCCTTTTACACTGAAGTTTCAGTACCTTTATCAGTTAAGCCCTGGCTGGTAGAACTTTGATATGGTCAGGGAGTTGGATTATTTAGTACTCAGAAATATGTACTGGTTTCAGAAGAGTGATATGGGTATCTGTTACTTTCCAGAAATTCGTTTAGTGGGAATTCTAAGCCCCAGGAATTCAAGTCCACTAAAATTCAAACGGTTTTAAACTCTATATGCCTGGCACCTTGCGGGTGGGAGGAAAGAAAAGTAAGCACGAATCTGTTGGGCTGTTAATTGTCCTCTGTTTTGTTTAGCTTAGTTTACATAATTGTCTCCTCCCAGTTATTGTTATTTACAAGTCCTGTCTCATTCACTGTGGACACCCTCCCCCCTCCTCTGAGATACCCCGCTCCTTCTCTCTGTCTAAATCCTAATACCTTGACATCAGTTTAGTGCCACTTCCTCTTGGAATCCTTTGCCAATTCTTCCAAGCCACAGTCTGTTCAAATCAACAAATATTTATGGAGCCTGTGTGAAATGTGAGTAACTAGGGGACAAGAACTGTGCCTAACTTAATCTTCATGTTCCCAGTACTGAGCATGGGGCGAGGCTCAAAGCAGGGGCTCCATCCCTGTCTTTAAGGAAGTAAAGGGCAAACGTCTCCTTGAGGAGACAATACCTAGGCACACACTAAAAGTTAAAAAGCATCTTGGAGGTGGTGCACGGGTGGTTCAGTGGTAGAATGCCCGCCTTCCCTGCGGGAGACCCAGGTTCAATTCCCGGACCATGCACCCAAAAAATAAATAAAGTTAAAATAAAAAGCCTTTTGGCCACATATGGCTGACAGAACCTGTGGTCTGTGTGTTCAGTTCTGTGAGAAATCGCGGAGGGCAGAGACGGAAGGATGGGGGGGGATGTGCTCCTTCCTGCTGTGTTCCGTTGGAATGTGCCCATTGACCCAGCTGCTGTGCCGCCTTCTATTGGTCATCAGCTATTCTGAGTCCTGTGAGTAGATGCATCTTTTAGAATTTTTTTTTTACAGTTAGAGCAGTAAGTTTCTGCAGGTTTACAGAAAAGATTATGCAGAAAATACAGCGTTCCCATATGCCTGCCGTTATTAACACCTTGCATTAGTGTGGTATATTTATTACAGTTGATGAGAGAATGTTATTATAATATTACAGTCTTGATGTCTTTTAAATGCTTTTGAGACAGGGAAAGCATTTCTGGGAGGATTCTCTGACTTATACCAACAGACTAAGTTCTATACCTAGCATGAATATCTTTCAACTAGTGTTAATACTTTCTAACCACAGGCAGTCTCATATCTGTCCTGGAATCCCATAAAGGACCTAAATTCATTGGCCTCTCATCATTTCTCTCGCTTGGTATCTCTCCTCCAGCTGATAGTATTGATTACCTCTTTTTTTTGTAACTCATTCTTAGAAATTTGGCATGCACGATGCCCTGCTTTCCTGGTTTGGGTCCCCTCTGATGTTTCTTATTGCTCCTCCTTTAATGCTAGAAAGAGTTTCTGATAGGTAACTGCAATACATGATCTTCAAGATGATTCTCAGTCTTATTTTTAGCTAGAGGTCCTTATTTTTAGGTAGAGTTGTATCCAAGCAGAGGCGTTTATACATGTAGATTGCTAATCTAATTAAATTTGCCACATAAATGTATTGGTTGAAGAGTGCTGACTTTCTTTGTACCATAAATGAGGCTTGTGTGCTCTGGTCACATAGATTTACTCTAGAAAGTTGTTTGGTAGGTGATGTGTTGAGGGTTGACCATTCAACACAGGCTTCATCCACTAGCAATACGTTTAATTTATTGGTTGAATTTATTTATATACTGTCTCCAAAAACATTTAGAGGCTGAGCAGGTTTATTCTAAGCAGAAGTTTTCAGGCAGAGTCTAAAAGCAAAGCTGTCTTTCCATTTGTCTTCCTTTGGCTAGATAACAAGAATAATAATACAGCATGGATGCTTGTCTTTTTTAGCTGCAATTCTAGTAGTTCGTTCCATAGCATCATCCAAGGAATAAACATTGTGTTGTTATTCACTGCATGGAAAGACCTTTTAATCAATAGTAATAATCTTATTTATTGACTTAGTAACCAAATCAGATCTGTATCCCCTGTGTTTTCAATGTTAAGCCATTTTACCTTTCCTATTGATTCTTTTATTATGTGCAAATAGGTTATCTACAGATTTTTCGTGTCAGATTATTTCCTCTGAGGTGTCCTTTACCCTGTACTCCTGCCTTTTAGCCCTTAAATTTCTCAAGGAAGGGGATAATAAAGATAATTATTCACAATAGATAGAATGTATTCTTGCAATATAAAATCTGCTTTTACCCGATTTGTGAGGTTTTGCTAACATGCCCAAGGCTTCACAGTTAGTTGGTATAAGGACTGAATCTCAGACTAATTGTCTTAGGCCTGATCTTTTTTCCACAGATAAGGTATGTCCTGGTCTGACATCGTCTTCTGTCAAAATATCATCTCCTTGAGTGTTTTGGATCACATCCTCACCAAAGATAGCCAGAATGTAGAAGTTTGATATAGAATATCCACAGAAGAAGTCATTTTTTTGTATGATCCGTTTAATCCTTCTTTTTTCTTTTTTGGTTATCTGTTATATCTGAGATTGCTCAAAAGGTTCTCCACTGTATTAGGTCCTCTGATTTGTTCACTTAAAGATTTCACAATTAGCAACCCAAGATTTCTTTACTTACCCCCAAATTCTTTTAAGTACACCGCAAACAGACAAACATTTAGTGAACATGCAAGAAGTCATGACTCAGGATTTTCATTAGCCCTTATTGAAGAAACTACCAGAAGACAAACTTGAGCCAAAGAAGAGGTGAACGGAGAGCATATGGCCAAGGGACTGGCAGTTAAGCATTGGATTTAATTCAAGTGATTGCTTCAGAGTAGAACATAAATGTTATAAATTTGGCAATATAGAAATAACAGAACTAACAAACGGTGGGAAAAGAAGGGGGGTAAAAAAGGTGAGCGGTGGTGTATACATTCTAATATTCTCCAATTTTACAGAAAGGAGGAAAAAATCATTTAAAACATGCTTAAAAGTTTAAAAAAAAGCAAATTGCAATAAATATTATGAAATCAATTAAACGTGGATGGAGAATGGTAGAAATTGAAAATACTTTCATTCATCATTGCTTTTATTAGAGTCAATGGGTGTGATCATATTTTTGCAGTTGTGTATGTACAAGTAACCACAGAATATAAATACAAAACCTTTGAAGTAATCATATTAAAACCTAGGGCAAAGTAGGTGGTGCGACAGAGGCTCAGTGGCAGAATTCTCGCCTGCCATGCCAGAGACCCGGTTTTGAGTCTGGATACCTGCCTGTGCGAAAAAAAAAAAAAAAAGATAAGGCAAAGTAAGCACAGAGTAAGCACAGATTATAATGTGGAAGATTTTTTAAAACGCATTTGAAGCCAGAAATTGAAATAAAAGAAAATGACATTTAAAATAACATTGAAAATATGAAACGCTTAGGGATAAATCTTACAAAAGCTGTGTAAGACCAGTGAATTGAAAACTATAAAACATTGCTGAGAAAAATTAAAGACCTAAATAAGTAGAGAGGTATACCGTGTTTATGGATCAAAAGGCTCAATACTGGTGTCAGTTCTCCCCACATGGATATGTAAATTCAGCACAATCCCAATTTAAGTTCCAGTAGGCTTTTTTTTGCGGAAACTGATAAGCTGATTCTAAGGTTTATTTGAGAATATAAGTAACCTAGAATGGCCAAAACAACTTTTAGAAAGGAGACCTGACTCAGAGTATGACTTCAGGACTTTTGTAAAGACAGTGTCCATTGGTGTAAAGACAAATAAATAGATCAGTAGAATAGAGAGTCCAGAAATAGACCCACACATATATGGCTGTCTGATTTTTGACAAAGGTGCAAATGAATTCAATTCAGAAAGATAGCCTTTTAAACAGTTGGTGCTAGACCATTTGGATACCATATGCTTTGATCCGTATGTTTCACCATGTACAAAAATTAGCTCAAAATGGATCATGGACCTAAATATAAAACTTCTATTTAAAAAATGGAAAAGTCTTTGTGACTTTGGGTCAGGCAAAGATTTCTTAAATACCAAGCCAAAAGCATGATCCATAAAACAACAGATTGATAAATTACATGTCATCAAAATTTAAGATCATCTGCTCTTCGAAAAACACTACTCAGAGAATGAAAAGACAAGCCAGAGCCTGGGAGAAAATATTTGCATACCGTATATCTGATAAAGGATTTGAAATCAGAATATATATCACAAAATTCAATAATAAGAAAATAAACAACCCATTTTTTGTAGAAATGAGAAGATTTGGACACTTCATCGAAGAAGATATATACCCAGCTGGTTTGGCAATGAAAAGGTTCTCAATTCATCAGTCGTTAGGGAAACACAAATTAAAAGCACAATGAGGTATTACTGCACATCCGTGCAATAGCTAATATTAAAAAGACTAGCAGTACACAGGATTGGCAGGATGTGGACCACCCGGAATGCATATTCACTGCTGATGCAAAATGGCGAACCAACTGGGAAAACAATGTGCAGTTTCTTAAAAAGTTAAGTGTTGTTCAGCTATTCTATGCTAGACATTTACCCGACTATTGAAGTTGAATAACGTCCCCCACAAAAGGCATGTTCGCATCCTGACCCCTGGTCCTATTGTGTGAACCCATACATAAATAAGACCTTTGAAGTTGTTATTTATTAAGGTGTGCTCAAACCTTAATCAGGTGTGGCTGAGGTCCTTGCAAGCAAAGGAACTTGGACACAGAAGGAGAAGCCATAGGAAGCAGTTAGAAACTGGAGGAAGTCAGTGGAACCCAGAAGAGAAAGGAAAAGATGCTACCATGTGCATTGCCATGTGACAGAAAAGCCAAGGATTTCCCGTTTGCCAGCGAGCCAGAAGATACGACTCTGGGAGTGCAAGCCTTATAGACTTTGAAACTGTGAACCAATAAATTCATATTGTTAAACCAACCTGTTGTATGGTATTCATTTTAGCAGCCCTGAAGCTGAAACACCAACAGAAATGAAAACATTGTGTCCATACAAACACTTGTATGTGAAATTTAGAGCAGCTTTTTTTGTAGTTGTTCTACCAAAAACTGAAAATAACCCAATGTCCATCAATAGGTAAATGAATAAATTGTGGTGTATCCATACAATGTAATTCTACCCAGCAATTAAAAATAATGACCTACTGGTACACACAACATGGATGGATCTCAAAATGATGGTGTGCAAAAGAAGCCAGACAAAAAGAGTACATAAGATACCATTTATATAAAATTATAGGAAATACAAACTCGTCTATAGTAGTACAAAGCAAATCAGTGATTGCCTGGCTATAGGGAATGGGTTGGAAAGGAGGGATGAATTACAAAAGGGCAAGAAAAGGAAACTTAAGGTTATGGATATTTTTTGTATAGTTTGCGTATAGAAGATGGGTTCAGGTATATGCATATGTCACAGTGTATCACATTGTACATTTTTAAGTAAATGCACTTTCTTATATTTTGGCTATATCTCACCAAAAGCTGATTTTTAAAAAGATTATAGAAATACAAAGCATAGATATATCTTGTATCTGTCATGCCAATAAATGTGAATGTTCAAAACTTACTTTATAAAGAATGGGATCATATAAGAAAATACAACTATAGGGCACATATATGACACATCTAAAACAAAAAGTGACATATTGAGGGTAAAATTATAGAGAAGAGCATACTAATGGAGTGCAAACAAACCAAAGAAAGCAGGGGTTGCACTCCTGATATAAAAGAAGAATGAATTCATAGTTAAAGAACAAAAAGTTTAAACAAGTCAAAGAAAAGCTCTGTTTAATGAAAGGGGGTGCAACCCAATGAAGATCTAACATTCATGAGTTTTATACATGAAATAACATTGCCTCAACCTCATTTAAAGGAAAAGAATTAGAAATATAAGGAAGAGTAAAAACAAACTAAAAACAGAGACAATACTTTTTGTACAAGGACCATGCCTGTTCACACAAATGTTCAAGTAATATATTTAAACATAAAATATAAAACCATAAATATACCAAAGAAAAGTGGAAAAACTCTTTGCTAAATCAGGGAGTGAGGAAGGCCTTTCTAGTTATTAGATAAAATCCAGAAATCATAAAAGAAATACTGACACGTGTAGCTGTATAAACATCTAAAAAATCTGCATGGCAGCAGAACACGTTAAGTAAAATGAAAATGCAAATGAGTGGTAGAATTTGCAATTCATTTCACAAACAATGGGGTAATCTCTTCAATATATAAAGAGTGCCTGCAAATAAACAAGAAAAAGAACAACAACCCAAAAGAGTAATGGGCAAAGGAAATAAATAGTTCATTGTAAAGAAAAGGAAATATCTTTTAAGCATTTTTAAACATGCTCAGTCTCATTCTAAAAATCAAAGTGACAGTTAAAAGCACAATGAGATAGCATTTTCACCTGTCAGGTGATAGAGAACATGACATTTAATCACTCCCTGCGTTGGTAAGGGTGTGGGGGAAAAGACTGTCATACACTTCAGGTGAGAATGTAAATTGGTATAACTTCTATGAAAAATAGCTTGCCATTAACTTTAAAAATTAAAAGTGTACAATCCATTTAATCTACCAATTTTATTCTAAGAATTTATCCTACAAATATATCCCTCTATATGCAAAATTAATACACGGATATTTATTGCAGCATTGCTTGTAAAATTAAAAGAAAAATTTTTTTTATGTCCTTGAGAACGAGATTTAAGTAAATCAGATTACATCCCTACATCAAAAAGAATGAGTGTTATAGCTACCTGATATAGACCGTTCTACAAATTATTATATTAAGTGAAAGAAGCAGTGGACAAAGCCATGTGTGTAGTATGCTGTTATTTCTTATGTATATACTAGGCCAGTCCATGCAGAGATTTTTCTGTGGACTGATGCATAAGACGCGGGTAATGTGGCTCTCTCTGTGATGGAGAACTGGAATTGGAAAGAACGTACTCTCCGTTGGTAAGATTTGGTGCTTTGTACATGTGTCACCTAATTTAAAACATTCTTTCACTGACAAACAAGCAAGAACCTAGAGGGTACCCTAAAATTAAGTTTTAAATTATCTGGTAGAGATTATGAATGTAACAGTAGTAAAAATCACTAACAGCAGTAATTATTATGTGCTGCGTACTGCACGCTGGGTACTTTAGAAAGATCACCCGAGTTTTTAAACCACCCATCAAGGTGGTTGTGGTTAGGAAATAGATTCAGAAGATGACTCAAGGACACTCAGATAACATGGGGCTTTTAAGAAGTTCAGTTTAATGGGCTAAAGGAATAACATTCCATCTTTACTAGAATCATCTACGAATGACGTGGTGTGCTTGCAGGTGCGTGTTAAGAACTAATTGCCTTGTACTTCCAACGGAAAATGTCCATTGTCTTACTCAAGATCTTGAATAGTAGAGTTGTAGTTTGTGTGATTCTGTAGGTTCAGCATCTTGAAGATAATAACTGCCAAGACAAATGTTGCTTTTTGAGAGTAAATATTTTCATGTTTCTATGAAACCAGGATGTGAGCTTATTGAACTGGTTGTTCTCCATGGAGAAAATGAGATTCTTTAGCAGATGGACAAATCTTAAATCTAGGCCAAGTTTTAAAAAAAAATCCAAATAAAATGAGGAAAAAAATTGAAAACATCCCTGTCCTCACCCCCCACCCCAACATCTTTTAAATGAGGATTTTTTTTTTACTGCCATTACTATAAATAATCAATTGAGTTCTATATTTTGTTTTATTTCAGGTATGGGTAAATTTCAATCCTTTTATTCTTCATTGCTCAAGGGATGCCTTTGACAGCAGATAAACTGACCTACATATTAAAATAATTATATGGCAGGTCTTTAAGTATCTTAGTATAAAATCAGTTTATGTCAGATTCAATTTATAGTATCTGGAAGCTTGCCTGCTCATGGCAACAAATTAGGGCTTGCTTTTGCTACTGATTCACTGGAACACAAAATTTATGGTGGATGTCTGTGTATTTTTTTTCTCCAGTGCTCTTTAGAAACAGTTAAGGAATACCTTGTTTTGCACAGTATATGCATTATTAAAATCTGTAAACAGAATTGTTGAACAATGAATTTTATTTTCTCAATTTAGTCATTTGCAGGATACTTTGTTTTTATTTCTGATTCACATTTATTAGAAGTCCTACTTTGAATTACCTTTGTTTCCTTTCCCCACAGTGGGAAACAGTTTATATTATGCAAGTACTTAAATATTTAGAGTAGTAAATATAAGATGTCACAGCAGACAGATCCTCACACATCCTTTAAAGCAATGTGTGTTGACTAATTAAATGTCTCCCTGCAAAGTCTACCAACTCTTTTTCTTATTTGAGACTACAGTTAGATTTTCGCTCTCTGTCTTAAGGTATGTAGCAATGGGAAATTCCATCATTGTTCTAATATTCACTGAAACGCTTGGCATTTCAAAAGAATACTGCGTCCTCTTAATTTCTCCCTGTCCGCCTTCTTGCTTGTGTTGAGAACCATAAAATGTGCAAAAGCAGATGCACTGCTGTTTTGTAGAACTTGTTCGTCTGGTACAACACTTAGACCAAGGTGACCTAGAAACAAATGTGGCCTTGCTTGAGGGGTCAGACCCTGGGGTGGCCAGCAGTTCTGAGATGGGTGAGATTCCCGAGCATTCCCTTACACTGCCGGGCTGTGAAGCTTATAGGAGCTGTGCCCTTTCCTCAACCCCGCATGCTTTGTGGGGAGCTGACATGCAGAGTTGGTGTTGGGGAAATGTCTGCAGGGTCTGCATTAGAGTTTGTTCTTTATAAGCCGAGACCAAAAGGGGCTAGAAATTTAAAGTCATTTATGATGCCCTGGTCAGTAATGCAGACAAGTTTATGTGTATGAATATGGGTCCTCATCACAGAATCCTATGAAGGAAAACTCCACTTCTCCCTGTTTTTCAAAACTGTTGAGACTGAAAAAGGAGACAGCACATTCAGTTAGTTTCCCAGGTTCTAAAGCACAAGATAGTCCATGTAAACTTGACTTTCTCTTGTCCAGTACTCTCTGATTAACTGGGTAAACCATAGGAGCGGTGAGTGTCTCTGACCTCAGACAGCCATGACCTTCCTGGGGACACGAGACCAGAACTTGTCCAGATAATGGAACCAAGGCTCAGAGCGCTAAAATAATAACACTTGCCCAGAGTCCCCCAGCCAGGAGATGGTGGGGAAGGAATTCAAACCCAGCCCAATCTGCACTATTCATCACACGATATACCGTTTGAATTGAAGGCTAAGTGGGAGAATTCTTGGGGACAGATCTTTGCGGCACAAGCATGGCCTTGCCCTCTCCACCTGCAGCCCTGACATTATTGGGGCCAGGTGATCTCTTATGACTTGGTCTATCAAGTCCAGCTTCATCATAATTAGAAATGACCCCAAATTGGAAACATGTTCTTCCTCAAATGTTCTTTCCCTCTCTGGCATCTGTGTTTGCTGGACTGATCTCCCCCGCGTCTGGCTCAGCCCCTGTCCAAGCACTGTGCATGCAGTAGGTTCTCTGCCAATGTTTGTTGACTGGCGCAGGGAGTGAGCCGATCCCAGACCGGAGCAGGAGTGGCCCAATGCCAAGTTCAGAGCCATTGCCTGTACCAAATACACTTGTCATTTTGATTTGCTGTGAAATGCTGTTGATTGTTATGAAATCCAAGTTAGCACTTTGTGACTGTCTCAGAGTAGCCATGGTTCAGGTACTTTTTAGTAATATGACTCCTTGGAAAGATAGAATATTTGAAAGAGGGTGTTCATGCAGAGTGAATTCTGAATTCCTTGAGCCACCTCTTCTCATTGGAAATAGCACTCATACATATTTTAGCCATCAATTGACAAGGATGGCAGAGACCTCATCTTCCCTGTAGCAATTTCCAACAGACTGATTGAGGATTTATTGCCTAATTATACTTGTCAGCCTGACATAAAAGTCATTAGTTCTGGAAAAACATGTTTGTCATGCAGGGTTATCTCTAATTAATACAGTCAATATCTAGCATGTATTTAAAGCCAAACAGAATAGTAATCCCCAAAGCATATGTTATAGACTAGAAAGAGCTGATGGTAAACCCCTTGGGTAAGAAGCAGTATGATAAATCCAAGTTACCCCCCCCCAATTGCTTTGTATTTGAGGAAAGAGAATGTCATGTTATGCATTGTACTCACTGCTTCGAATACAGTGACTTCAGTGAGTCTCACTTTGACTCTCCTAGTTGAAGATTTACAAAGTTAACGATGGTGAGAATCTGTGAGGTTACATAACTTTATTGTAGTGGGTGAGTATCTGAAAAGGATTCAAACCTGGTCCAATGTATTGCTTTCCCAATGTCAAAATCCATTGGCCAAGTGGACTCTCCAGTGTCCACTTGTGGTCTTATTCTCCTTTCTCATAGTCCGTGTAGCTCAGCAGAATAAACTAGTCAATCATATGAGAGAGCCAATTTGAATGGCCATTGTCTCTCTTCTGTCCATTGTTCATGTGTTGAATTATCAGTGGTTTTACTGTGGAGCCATGCAGTTATAGGTGCCTGACAGTGATTTCATTGAGCAGCTATTATATGCCCTATGAATGTCTTGCCTAGGCCCTAGTACCCCCGTCCACTGCTCTAGCATCACAATGTGTACGGCACTTGGGAAGCTAACATCACTAAGCAGCCATTTGCAGGATGCTGCACAGATCACAGCAAGCTCATTCAGACCCACCCCAAAATAGATTCCATTATATATTTTCCCATACTAATTAAAATGTTGGTTCTTCAGCAAATACTCTGTCACAGAATGATTTTATTTAGTAGCCAGAATGGCTGTGAGAGGTCAGTATAGTTATTTTTCCAATTTCATCAGGTCCTTTCTGCAGAAATCATTTTGTCTGGCTACTTGTTTAAATTGTATAATGGGTTGAAACATTAAATTAAAAATTAGAACTAACAGTTACAGCAGCTGAAAACAATCTTGCCTAAAACGTGGAGAATAATTGGTAGGGGACCCCATATTTACGACTGTGCCTTCTGAAAGAGTGTTGAGTTGTCGACATCATTTAAATCTCATATTGACAACACAAGCTTATATTATTCTTTTTGGAACCCAGAAGACAAAGAGATCACTCACACCCTAATAGAGCACACAGGACATTTCTTAGGACTGTGTCCATCAGGTGGGCTGTCAGAGCATGTCTAGCTTCTTCCTAAAGAACAGATGCTGTGGGCAGGGCGGAGTGAGGACAGAGGGCTCAGCCATGAGGCACAACCAGCCCCATGTGCTCTTTTGTTGGGAACTGAAGGAGGTGGGCAGTACAGAGTATCTCAGAGTACCACTGCATTTAGGTACATGGTGCAAAGCTGACCATATCTTAAAATGGTTATGAAACATTTCAACTTTTAAAAATGAGATGATAAAGTAATGTATGTGACACTTCAGAGCAGCTCTGTGCCAGTGTAGGATTTATCTGGAAAAGATTCCTTCATGTTTATAAGCCACACTAGGTCTCTAGCCCTCTCTTTGGAGAAGTAAAGAAACACTGATTGAATGGAGAGAATGATACAGGGTACTGCTGCTTCCACAAATGCAGTCATTTGATTTAGTTTGGGCTCCTTTGTGGCCCAGAAGCAGCAACTACAGGTCTAAAATAGTTGGCGTCCTCAAGACATGCAGACAAGGCTTATTAACTCTTTTGAGTTGTTTGGGTTTAGAAAACATACAGTAATAGAAAAGTAGGTATAGTCTTGAAGAAAAAAGAAATCCATTTCTGAATGTGAAATTCAGATTCTCATACCCACATACACACACACACACACACACACACACACACACACACACACACACCACAAGTATTGCACTCCATTTCAAATGAGGAGACTCTAGTAAGGCATGCCTATTGGTATACATAACACATGTGGTTTGCCATAGTTTGGCTTCGTAACTTCTAACGTAACTAGTTATTTTCTTCTCTTACCTTCCTGGGATCCCCTCTATTCCTGCTCCAATTGTGTAAGGACTAAAAAATGTCCATGTGACACACTTGGTGGCTTTTTCCTCCTCTAAGGATGCTTTGAACAGTTTAAAAATTCCTTGAATCTATTAGTCTGCAAATATTCATTTTAAATATTAATGAGAAATTGTCTTCTCAGTCATTGACAAGCGAAGATAATCACATTGAGCAAATATATATTTGCTGTAACCACAGACAACCTCTTAACACGCATTCAGGAACACTTTAAATTCCTGTTAAAACACAGCCCCTGCTCTTTGTGAAGGCACTGCACACCTGCCATGGCCGTAGGTATAGGCAAAGCACATACGCAAATAACCATAGTCTCTTATACAATAAATCACATAAAATAGAAAAAATGCTCTGGAATCAACAAACCTTGAAAACTAATTGCTCTAGTTGTCTTTTGCGGGCAGGCCACAGTGGCTCAGGGGCAGAATTCTCTAGTTATCTTTTGCTGTGTAGCCACCTACCCCAAAACTGCCCAGCTGAGCCCTTACTGGGCAGTTCATCCCGGATCCACACAGCGAGTGCCTGAGCAGTTGGAACTGGAGCATCCGCTTCCAGGCTTGCTCCTTCCCTTACAAATCTGCATTGTGCTACCCCTTGGGCTTCCTGTCCCCACAAGGCATCTTATCCCCAAGGGCCTCCCCATGTGGCTTGGGCTTTTTGTAGCATGGTGGCTTGGGGAAGCTAGGCTTCCAGTGTCAAGTCAGGACTCCAAGAGTGAGTATTACCAGGGAAGCAAGTAGAAACCGCAAGGCTGCAGGGCTTCTTCTCATCTGGCATTGGAAGTCATGTCACGTCCACTGCACACTCTTAGTCAAGTGAAGGGGAATTGGAGTCCACTTAATAATCTCCAAAGCAGACAGTTATGGGCTACAAAGGAGCTGCTTCCAAAACTCCTTTGGTGGACGAATCTGTTTTGTAAGTACTAGTTGCCCAACCCTAGTTTATATTTGAGGAGAAAAAGTGAAAATGTTATGCATTGTTTCTTGGGCTTTGTATCTACTTTTTTGCCTTTGTACAGTGAAATCAGTGAGCCTAGCTTTGACTCGCTATCACATTACTTATGAGGGTAATAACCCTGATTGTGTTGGGACAGCAGTGGTGAGAGAGGGTTCAGAAAGGACTCGAAGCTTACAAGGAGTGGCTGGGAATATATGCCATTGAGTGACGTGGGAAACCCAGGAGAAGAGAAAGTGTGGGCCAAACAGTGTAGAGATGTTTTAGACTCTAAGTAACAGGATACCTAACCAAAAGCAGCCTCAAACCCTCATTTCCCTTGTGGAAGCCAGCTGGAGGCAGGTCATTCCAGGTTTGAATCAGCATCTCAGAGAAGCCAGGGTTTTCAGTCAGCTCCCCTGAGAGTCTTTTGACCTTATTCTCATCCGTCTAGTTCCAACCCCCTTTTTTTGTGACCGGGGAGGAAGGAGTCTCTCCCTGTTTCTCCCCACAGCAGATTTCTCCTAAGTCCCATTGGCCAGGATTGGGTTACACTTCTATGTGCTAAATTAAGAGGAGAAAGGGAAAGCTGGTATTGGCCTTATCAGGGTTTTTCATGGGAAGCCAGCTCAGAGGGAGAAGGGCATTGCACAGGCACGCAACCGTGTCTACCACAATGATAAATTCCGTTTTCTCTTCCTAAATAGTTGATACGGGCTCACTTAGCAACTTACAGAACTTCAATTAAAAGGGTTAAATCATAGCTATAATAAATTAGCATTTTCTAGAAGCTGGTAAGTTTCCCAGTGGGTTTTTTTTTCCTATGTGATTGAGAGCTTGCCTCTACTGCTTCCTAACAAATAAAAGATTTAATTACTTCCCTTATACTTTTCAATTTTAAATGAAAGCTCTTTGACTGTCATGAAGACATAGATCCTGATTATGCGTGTTACAGGATTGCCTTTTTGGGTATAACTATATATTATATGTTTATATGAGTGCCTTTATGGGTGTACATATGGGTGTTTAAGAAGAAGAAAATTCAGTAAACTATAAACCATATTTGTTTTGGAGTCTGGAGAATCAGAGAACTTCCCTATATTTAGTTTAACCTGAACCAGAAGGAGAGCTAAACTGAACCTGTAAAAAAAGTAGGATAGAACTAAGAAAGTCAGCTTCTCAGCTAAGGAGAAAATGACCTGGCTCAGAGAGGGCCTGGTTTGAATATCTGGGATTGCAAAGTAAAGGCTTAACTTCTTAAACTGGACAAAGTTGGAATTTATTCTGTGTACCTGTAATTCTCTAAGTGTATGTTTTTAGCCTGAAAAAAATCATGCTTTACTGAAAGTGGCTTTTATAGACTCAAAACATTTGAGCTGAGAGTGCCACTGTTGGAACCTTTGCTAAGTAGAGGAGGAAAAGGGAAGACCCAAGGAAAGAAGAGGTAAATATCTTCTTGCATTCATTAATGAATGAATGTACGCGGAGCTGAGAAGTAAGAAAAAATAAGTCCAGAGGTGCTCACAGAGTCATGATAGCAGGATTTGCAGTGTCTTACAAGCAAAGCAAATTTAGGGAATCAGTATTGTCTACCTGACAATCTGGTTGGAATAGTTTCTTTTACACATCTCAAGGGCTTATTTCCAAATTTGAGTCAGATGTAAAACCACAGCATTATGTTACAATGATTGTGCTTGAGATAAATAACAGTGAGTGCCAAGAGAAGGTCCTCCCTTACTCTATTTTCTGATATTTCAGAAAGTAATTTCAAACAACTTGATGCCTTGTGGAAATGTTATTTCCAAAATACCTGAAATGACTGACTTAAGTCAGTGAATCTGGAATTTCCTAGAAGTTGTATTTCTGAACATCTTATTTTAAATGTTTAAAAACTATTGTTGAAAATTGATATTGTCTGATATTGATATTGTCGTGTTACGCATTTGCAGTCTTCTCTTTAAGACCCAACAAAGAAAGCAAAAATTAATCTCAAGCTTAAACTCTCCCCTTGATTCCCTGCCCCATCACCAATGCCCCCTAGACTTTAATATATGCAGACAAGGTGATGTGAGCCCTAGTTTGTGGAATCCAGGGAATTCCTTCCCCCTCTCCATTTATTTCTGAGGATTCCAGCAGTGGCCTTGGGTGTCCAGGTTTTGGCTTGCCGCCCTTTGCTCCACCTCTCAGTCCTGACGTAAACTGTCTTCCTGGGCCAGCTGGTCACCATTCTTTGACCTCCCTATGGGTCACCACTACTCCCCACCTGGCTTAGTGTGAAAGAGGGAAATCACTGCCGGAAGTGACTCAGGCTTTCACAGGTGATTCCAAAGCTCAGCCACCCCCCCTGCAGGAGAGTGCATTATGGGCTGGCCCAGAGCCACTCATAACCTTCTTGGGACTTGTCTCTCCCTGCAGAATCTCTCTTCCCTCTTCCTTGTCTGAAATCTTCCAAAACATAGCCTATGGCTAGTACTTTCTTACTTAACCCAAAAGGCTCCATAAAGTGTTTTCGTATCCCAGAAGTATTCACCTTGCCCAACCCTGACTGTTCACATTTAGGAGCATTAAAAAACTGACAGATGTCTGAAATGATAAATTTTCTTAAAATAGTCTCAGCATTCAAGGTGTCCTGGGTCAGGCATTCATCACCTCAGAGCACCACCACTTCTTCCTTGCCTTGGGGATTGGACAAGTCAGGGCCCACCTGTAAGTCTTTGTGCCCTCCCTCTCTTGGCCGTGGGCTGTTCCCAGGTGTTACAAGGATTTCCCTATAAATATCCCTATCCGTGTGTTACATAAGCTTATAGTTTGGGTCACAACAATATTTTTAGGAGGAGCATCTCAGGGCCTGTAGAATCATTGTGTCTGGTGCTTTATCGATGTGGTGTGGGAACGTCGCTGGGGCGCTGGGCCCAGAGTGGTGCTAGGTCTCAGGGGTGTGGGAGCGTCGCTGGGGCGCTGGGCCCAGAGTGGTGCTAGGTCTCAGGGCAAAGCCAGGTGAGTTCCTGGGGCCTGGGTTTCCCAGCAGATTTGGAAGAAGTGTTTAAAGCCATTTTATCGAGTAGAATACAGAATTCTGGTAACTTTAAGGTCAAATATATTAAGCATGAAAAACTTCACTTTAAATATTTTCCCAGGCATGAGTTCAGGAAACTCTCATCCAGGTAAGGCCACTTTGGTGGAAGTTTGAGAAACCCTCTAAAAAGGAGAGACACGTTACTCTTTAAAAGGTATTCTGTGTTGGCGCACGTTAATGCAGATAGTTTGGTTTTGCAGATAGTTGGCAAACCACAGGCATTCTCATTCTATGTGATATGTGTGTAAGAAGGATATGTTAAAGTTGATATATTTGTAAACTGAATCACTTTAAAATGGAATAGTCAGTTTTTAAGGTACCCTGTAATAAGTTACTTATGTAAATAACTATTCCCTGATTAATGTTTTGTAAGTTTAAATTTAATAGGATTATTTTTCCTAAGTGGATTTGTCACAACTGCAAAATAAACATCCTATCTTAAACTGGGAATAGTTCTCTATAAATTCTGCTTTCAAGAAATGGCATTTAGGGTGGGCCACAGTGGCTCAGCAGGCAGAGTTCTCACCTGCCATGCTGGAGACCTGGGTTTGATTCCTGGTGCCTGTCCATGCAAAAAAAAAAAAGAGTGAAAGAAATGGCATTTATATACCAATGCCTTTGAATTTATCTGACTTGACTCCATGGAAATCTGAGACTGTAATTTATAGAGTTGAGTACTTTAAGAAGTACTTTTTATGCCTAACCATGTTAGAGATACAAAGTATTATTTCTAATACTTAACATTTATCACAGTGAAGCATGCATAATAAAACATTTCAATCCTGAAGTTCCTCGGGGCAGATTATTAAATAACCATGAGATTAACCAGGCTAACTTCAGAGTTAATTTGGAATGTTGTACTATTTGTTGCTCTAAGCAATTATGTTAGTCAAATATAAAGGTTCAGAGTACATTTTCATTAACATACTGCGTATGCCCAGCTACTTCTAAATACTTTCTTGGTCTTCATAACAGTGTTGTCATTCAATAAATATTTAATATAAAGGCTATTAAAATTTTATTCCTTGTGCTTAGTGTAAAAGAATGGAAATGAAGATAAATTAGGTTAAAACAAAAAGGTTAAAATGTAATTGAAATAGATTGGAGTGCAGCTTAAACCAACATTTTTGTTAATTTTGAAGCATTAAAAATATGTGACCACAAATTAAGCTGGGATCAAATACATCATTATGGAGGAAATAAGAAAAATGTCCACCTTAGTTAATTAATTTGGTAAATAGCTGGGTTATACAACGTTTGCATACAAAATTTAAATAAGATGTAGAACCGAGTGCAGGTGTGATTATCATTGGCTAAAATATTTCATTATTATTATTATTACTATTTAGAAATCCTTATAAAACTTTTACAGATTTCTTATCATTTTTATTGTGGTTGTATGTTGATTAATATATGCAGAATATTTAATCTCACGGATTTGAATTATAATTATTTTCTTACTAATAAAGTATATAAAAATGATCAATTGAAAATGATTCCTCTCTCAGTATTTTTACTAAAATCTTTACCACCCAGGAAAAATACTGTACTGAAATGTTATTGGCTTACCTACTGTAATATAAAATAAACTTTAGAATTTTCAGTAAAGCACTATATTGGTCTAAAAATGAGATGACTGAATTAAGGTAATATGGCCAGAGTATATGGTTTGGGGGGAGATATAAAGAAGTCTTACAAACTAGTAAATTAATTTTGATTTTAATAAAATACCATCCACTTAGAATATATTGGCAATATATTTACAGTCCAAAATTGTGAATATTGGCTCTTCTGTGGTTCAGGGCACACAGCATTGTTAGAACAATGCTGGCTTGGGTTGCTTTTGGCTGGTAGAGCGATGACTTTTAACTAGAACCAGAATTGTATTAAGTTGTGGAAATGGAATTCTAATGAATTCTTATATGTTTTTAATTTCATTATTAGGCTATCAGCTGCAAAGGTCAACACAGTATATCCTACACTTTGTCAAGAAACCAGACTGTGGTGGTTGAGTACACGCATGATAAAGATACGGATATGTTTCAGGTAACGTCATTTTTTAAATGGAAATTTTAACACATTTTCCCTTCAGTTTTATATTTAAATATGTAATCAACTTCCAATTCAATAGTGATGGATGATGTCCAGGAGGAAAGAGATGAGGATAATATAAAAACTATTTTTATTTGGTTTTTGACAGACTAAGAAAAAACAATTCTAAAATTGCAAAAAGAAATTTTTAAGGC
Source organism: Myrmecophaga tridactyla (assembly GCA_004026745.1). NCBI lineage: Eukaryota > Metazoa > Chordata > Mammalia > Pilosa > Myrmecophagidae > Myrmecophaga > Myrmecophaga tridactyla. The sequence continues at coordinate 85,163 of PVIY010003714.1, forward strand.
TATACTCTCAGAGCTCAGTGCATTAATAATAGAGATTAATAACAAGAATAAAAATGTTAAAACCCAGCCACTTAAGAAGCCAACATGTTCAAAATACTTCCTGAGTAGCACTTGGATCTAAGAGGACATCAAAACCACAATTATAGGCCTTCTCAACAATAAATATGAGAACATTATATAGCAAAATTCATGACATGTCACTGGTGTCAGACTCAGAAGGAACTATATAGCCTTAAGTGCTTTCGTTATTTAAAAAAAAATTGAATGAATGAAAATCAAAAAACTAAACATTTACTGAAAAAGTTATTTTTAAAACATGACAGTCATTAAGAAAGTGCAGAGCAAATTTAAGGATAGTTTTAGTGGTATAAAATAGAAAGTCCAGAAATGCATCAAAACAAAGAAGAAAGGAAATAATTCTAAAAATTATCAATTAATGAATTTTTTAAAAAACAAGAAGAGAATTTATAGATGTATCCAAGATTTTTAACTTTAAAACAGCAGAAAAGTAAAATTAAAACTAATATAAGGGGCAGGCCACAGTGGCTCAGTGGCACAGTGGCTGGAGCCCCGGGTTCAATTCCCGGTGCTGCCCATGCAAAAAAAAAAACTAATACAGGAAGAAAGCAAACACAGCTTGGAAATAGATGAAGCTTTTCATTTCCATGAACAGAATTGAATTACTAAATAAATGACACCGATACGAATGTCAAAAATATTGACCTATACTAACATGCCTATGCCAAAATAAGTTCTAAGAAAGTAAAGATTTAAATGTGAAAATGAAGGGACAAAAGTTCTAGAGCAAAATGTAGATGAGTTTTTATTCTTGGGGTGGGGAAAGATTAAACATATCAGCAAATAAAGAAATCTTGTGTAATAAACTGTTAATAGATTTTACTTTACACATTCTAGCTTCTTTGTGTCAAAAAATTAGAAGGCAAACTAACTAGGGAAATATATAGGTTAGAAATCTAGTAGACAAAGGAATGAAACCTGTAATATACCAATAACTTTTCCCACACTAAAAAATGGACAAAAAACAAAATGTGTAATTCTGAAAAAAAAAAAAGAAAGGAAGAAGTTTGGGGTTGGCCAATAAGTACATAATATACGAATACAAAAAAATACCATAATAAAATATTCTATGTTAGGTATTAATTGGATAATATTGAATAATATTGTGTTATAAAGCACTGTATGGAATCGGTTATTATTGATGAGACATGAATTGATGTGGCATTTCTACAAGGCAGAATTACAGCATCACCAGTGGTTTAAACAATTAGACTGTGACCCACTAATTCTCCCTTTAAGAATTTTTACATGTGAATAATTAAGAACATAAACAAAACTTTGACCACAAAGATGTTCATTACAGTGTTGTGTATACTAATTGAAAAACTGGAAATCGGTCTGCACGTCCAGCAGTAGGCGATGATTTACAGTAAGGCACATTCAAACACAAGACACCATGTAGCTACTAAACGAACAAAATGCCCATGATGAAGTAAGTGAAAGAGGCAGGCCCATGATTTATTTTTTACATGCATGTAAATATGTGAGAGAGAGAAAGAGAAGAGATTGGGGAAAAAATGCTCCAAGTCTTTCACCCTGTTTTCTGTAACACCATGAAGTGCATGCCTGCTTCAGTACTGTTTTAACAGAGAGAGAATTAAATTCCATATTCTTTGTTTTTAATCGATGGTGGTCATGAACTAGAGCACTTCACATTGGTAAGATACCAGCCTATAGCAAAATTATGTTCTCCTTTTAGGCTTTCTTCCAGAATTTGGGAGAAATATCTGCTTTGTTTTTATGCATCAAATTGAAAGTTAATAATGAAAAAGATATAAATTAGCTATTTGGGGAAAAAAGTTGTATCAGTACCTCATACCATAAAATTCCAAGTGAATCAAAGATTTAAAGATTTGTTTTAAAATATTAAGTAAAGCTTTTAGAAGAAAGATGGGAGAATGATTTTATAACTTCAGTGTAGGGAAGAACTCTCTAACTGTGAGGCAAAGCCCACAAACCATAAAACGAGTGATAGATAAATTTTGGTTTTTAGATAAATATCTATGTGGTCAAAATATAATAAAGCCAAGGAAAAAGATGAATGACAAACAGGAAATATTACAGTTCTTAATCACCAAGGGCTAATGTCCCAAATACATAAGGCAACCCTGGAAATCACTAAGGAAAAGTCCAACAATGAAATAAAGAACTGAGCAAAGATACGACAGGCAGTTGTTCAGAAAAGAATATAAATAGCTCTTTAAAATCAATATTTGCTCAGCTTCACTTATTAATGAGAGAAATGTGAATTAAAAATCACACAGAGGTCCCAGTTTTCAATTATCAGATTGGCAGAAATCCAAAAGTTTTTATCAATGACGTGATGAAACACACACTCTCCTATATCCTATTGTTGGCGGGAATATAAGTTGGTATAACCTTTATGATTTGGAAATACCTACCCAAAAGGAAAAATGCTTTTATCTTTTGGACTCAGCTCTTCTCTTTCTAGATATTCACCCCAGAGATATCCTTATATACCTGCAAAATGACATTTGTAGCAAGTTTTTGAAAGCAACCAAAATGCCGTTCAGTGTGGGACCTGTTTGATAAATGTGGGCACAGCCTTGCAGGGGAATATTCCAACAGCTGTAGAACAGAATGAGGAAAAGCTCTATGTATGATATGGAAAGAGCTCTAAAGCATATTCAGTATTAATATTATAACTATAGGACCATATTCAATTAATAATAATCAGTTTTAAATATTAATAAATTAAATTATTAATGCTATTGAGCAGTATTAACTATTAATTGTTGAGTTAATTATTTAAATAATACTTATACACATTAAAATTAGTAAAAATTGATCATGCAAGGCCTTTTGTGGGGAAGGAGACTCAACAGGGAGATTTTTCACACTTTTTGACTTGAACCATGTGAATGGGCCACTTATTAGGGAAAAATGTGACAATCCTCTATAGACATAGATATTAAAATGCAATTTGCACTCAGAATTAAGATCTATAATAGTTGGACAAAATGTTGACAGTGGTTTTGCTCACCATGCCATTCCATCCTATAATTTTTTCTGAATGTGTTTTCTTCTCATTCTGCTAAAGAAAAGCTAAATAAATAAATAAATATTTGCGTTTACTTGCCTGTTTATATTTTATGGGATTTCCTAACGATTTCTTCTTTTTAATATACTTTTAAAATTATGCATTTCCAATTTATAACATTTTCTAAATACCATATTGTGTAGATAGCCGAAGAGTCTTTTTAACACTCAAAATAGAAAAACAAGGCTATTTTACAATTGTTAGTGGTTCATTATCTTACTGCTTAAAATGAGCTGGCACATGTAAAAGGTAAGTCACATACTACTAAAGTGTGAGGCATTGAGTTCCTTTAAGGAGAAGTTTGTTTCTTAGTAAATTTTCCAAATCTCGCCTAGTATTCTTTAGTGACATGTTGTGACATAGCGCAGTCTTCACTATTGTGCGATCGCATTTTACTCCGATCGTTCATTTCTATCCTTCTCATCTCTGCCAACTCCGAATGAATTAAAGAATTACGTGGATTTTTGTCAGCTTCCTGTTACTAAGAACTTTATGCATGCGTCCTAGCCCATCACACAGAGCATGAGTCAAGGTCTCATTCCCAGCTGAACCTGCCCTTGACGTTCTAACTGCAGGTGTGTGACCATGAAGACTGAAGTGAAAACTAGTGTGGTTTGGTGCTGATGCTTCCGTTCACATTGGTGCCAGAGTTGTTTTAACCCGTCATTGCCTTAGCACCATCAGTGCAAAGGTCAACACAGTGGGAAAGGCAAATGACATCATACTATTGTGAGATGAGTTTTGTCTTCACAGTCACCTTGGCAGGTGGGGGCACCCAGGGGTTCACGGACCACACCCTCTGAGAACTGCAGATTTACACCAGCCTCTTCATTTCCAAGCTGGGAAATCTGGGTCTACGAAGGAAAAGTAACTTAAGCTAAGGGCAGAGAGGTCATTCGTGGCAGAGCTAAGATTTAAGTCTCCTGAGTTCTTTATTCTCTACGCATTCTCAACTTAACCTCTAAAAAAAAAAATCACAATTTAAACAAGAATTTGTAGATGTATGTATTAAGAAAACATGATATCTTTATCGATTTCACTAAAATAGTCTGATTCTGTTCAAGACTAACTGGACAAACTGAAAAACTAATGTTAGATTATCTGAAGCAGGGTAGAATTAGTCAGTTCTTAGAAGGTCTTGAAAAGCCAAGATTCTTTTAATTTGTCCTCCTTTTAGCACATTGTTTTTCCTGTCTAAAACCTATCAGTCACAAAAATCAGTAAGCAAAAGCACGGCGGCATTCACATTTCTCAATTACAGATCTTAGTGTTGAAGTTTGTTCAATTCAGCTATTTTCCATTAAAGTGATTTCTAAATTAATTGAGCATTTAAATGCAGAATATCAGAGTAAACCAAAAAGGACCCTCTCCCAATTCCCCTCAGTGGAATCAGACACTAGACCCAGAAGTAGGAAATGTTATTGCCTGAGAAAGACTCAAAGCTAGATCTGAATTTAAAGGAGGGATTAAGTGTGAGAAATTCTGTGTTAATATATTCAGAATAAGAGCTTATTAATCCTTTTCTGGAATAGAGTAAATAAATAAAGGCTGGAGAGTCTATCTGTTGAGAAAGTAAGACAGAGAAGAAGACAGTTCATGAAAGGAATCAAAGGGAGTGATGGAATGTCTTAGAAAACCCCCAAGGTGATGCATGATGCCAAGGTGATGTATGGTACCTTCTGACCGAGCAGTGCAACGGTGGCTCAGTGGCAGGGTTCTCGCCTGCCATGCCGGAGAGCCAGGTTCGATTCCCGGAGCCTACCCATGCCAAACAAACAAAAGGACAGACAAACAAATACATTTTGACCACAAGGCCGGGAGATGTGTTAGATCCTGAAGGCAGTGTTCAGTGGACTTTCCTTCTTGGATCCACAGTTTGTAGGCTTTGAGTCTGAAAGCTTGCAATGCCTACATTTTTGGGTTTTGTTTGAGTTTTAATTTAGCTTGCAGTAGTTTTAGATAGTACCATTTAAAATCTGTTAATATCTTCATTTTTTCAATAGTCATTTCCTGAAACATTGTATGTGGTGTGTGTGTTTGTGTGTGTGTGTGTTTGTGTATCTCACAAGGTTCAGGCCTGCTGTCATCTTCCCTTCATTAATAGGTATTTCTTGAGTACCCACAATTTGCTATTTACTCTTCTGGTCACTGGGAATGGACCGCTTATGCTCCCCTTTCGCCTCTAGAGGCAGCAGACCACAAATACAGCAAGAATTCCAGGCAGAGGAAACAAGGGGCGCAGAAGGCCCTGAAGCAGTAACCTTAAGGAGGAAAGAAGTGAAGTGAGGTGAGCCTAGAGAGGGAGGCCAAAGCTGGGCTAAGTAGGGCCGCTTTGGCCAGGTAAAGAGTTTGGGTTTTATTCTAGGAGCTTTAAGAAGACGTTGGAAGATTTTAAGCAGGAGAGAGGGGTATAATCTGATATGCATTCTTGAAAGATAATTCCAACTCCTCTGTAGAAAAGATTCTAAGAGGCAAGTATGGAAGCAAGGAGACCCGTTTGGAGGCTAATGGAATGTAACCCAAGTAAGAGGTGATGATAACTGGACCTAACGTGGGGAAAAGTGGACGTTTGGAAGAAATTTTGAGGTAAAGTTGACAGGATTTACAAAGGATGAAATGTGAGCGTGGAGGAGGGTGGAGAACTGAGGGGGTGATTCTTGGGTTTTGACATTGAGCTTGAGCAGTTAGGGAGCTCTGAGTTAGGGACTCCGAGTTCCGTTTGGGTCTCCTCCCCTGTGAGATGGTTGCTGGACAGTACCTGGGGGTGAGCTGTTTAAATCTGAAGCTCAGGAGAGAGGGAAGGGTTTCCTGTGATAAATGTGCTTGTCATTGGTTGACTTGAGGTTACTGAGGGAGGGGATACAAAGAGAAAGGGAGGGGGCTATGTATCCGCTAACCTGGAAGCGTTTCATTATTTTAATAGCAGGTGTGGGCACCCCCAGGATGTGCCGACTGAATATGGACCTTGGACGTAGCGTAGCATCGATGGCTCTCGCCTTAGCAAGGACGGTTTCAACACTCAGGAGGAGGGGAGCTCAGTTGAGTGGGTGGAGAGAAGTTGTGAGAAGGGTGAGGAAACAGAAGTAGCGACTATTGACAGGTTTTCCAAGACATGTCGCTGTTAGATGAAGGAGGGAAATGGTGCTGCCGCTGGACAGTTGCTTGCATGCGAAGGACAGCGTTTTTAAAGACGGGAGACTGGTTGGGAGCAGTGCCATGCAGACTGGGGTTCTCTGTGCTGCACACCAGCTCTTACCTCTGTAGGGTGGGATGAGTACAGAAATGAGAGGAGCCTCTGGAAACCCTTATAGATACTTGGCGTGGCTGAGACCTCCAAGCAGATGGGCACTTTTCTGGGGCTCTTTTTCATTATATTTTTTAGGTGTCCATCTGCATCTGATTGAAATTAAAAAACAACGCTGGTCCTTTACTACAGAGAGTTTGAGAAGAGCTGCTGCAGAGTGTGATTGAGTGCTGCATACTCCACCCCAGGGGGGGAGATCCGTGGTTCGGGAGGAAGAGGGGGCTGTCTCAGGAGCAGAATCTGTAAGAAGGGGAAAGCATCGGCATGCCAAGCATCAGCAGAGAGGCTGGCCTTGGATAAATGAGGCAGTAGATCATCCATATCATAGGAGGGGAGTCAGAAAATAAGGTTTCAGGTGCAGAGAGATTGGTGGGCCCAGTGGGAAAAGGTGAGGGAGGGTCTTCCAGGTGTTTTGGTACCTTCTCACTTCTGTTGGAAAATCCAAGCTTTTCTTACATGTAACTAAGATGGAAAGTGCTAGATTATATTCACTGTGTGTGGGAGTGGCAGTAGTAGGAATAATGTTCCCGTTTGTGGCTACTAGATGAATGCCAGCACTATATGAATATTAGACGACTTTCAAACGCATCTTGGCTTGTATACAGGACAGACTTTAAAATAGTAACGTAGATTTGCTCCAGTAGTCAAAAGAAAGGACAGGTGCCAAGTTTTCTACACGGAGTGATTTCCAGGAGCAAAGTAGCTTATATATTTTTTTTTCTTGGCAAAAGCAACACGAGACTCTTATCTTCAAGGGTAAAATTAAACTAGCACTCTATAGATTAGATGTAAATGGAAGTGAAAGCCTTGTATGACCAGTCAGATAAGAATCATGACTTGAAATAATTGATCCTAGCAGTATGTTACAGTTGGAATACAGTTTCATGTTTTACAGTCAATTTTGGTTAATTCATCAAGACATTCATTTAATACATTGGGATGAACTCAGAACGGGGCCCTTCCAGAAGAAAGTAATCTCTGTAGACAAGAAGGAATCGTGTGTGACATGCTAGCAGAGGCAGGTTTTTAACTTCGAGCTTTTAACAGATCTTGAAAAGTCTTTGCCCTCTTCCATGGAGGGTGACAGAAATTAGGGCAGAGGATGGGTCATTGTGGGGGCTTCAGATTTTGTGGGGTGACTAGGCCATTTCAGAACTTCTCACATTCATGCCTAAGCTTTGTTGGAATAGAGTTTCAGGACCGGTTTGTTCCTGGTATTGGAATAGCCTTTATTTTCTCCATTATACTTCTCTGTATTTAAGTATTTTGCAATGAGCATTTGTTACTTTTCTAATTTTAAAAAAGCTGTAAAAAAAAAAAAAATTAGAGGCGTCTCACCCAGTAGAGCTTCCATGGAGCTTTACGCCCAACCTTTATATGAATCCTGTGGCAGAAAGATTTTGTAACTTTAGAAAGATGAACTGTATGAAAAGATCTTTTAGTACATCTAATTTAGGTTTTATGTTGCATTTTTTAACAAGTTATATGTTTTCTAAACCTGAAATGCATATATTCAGGCAATATGCATGTATTCGAGTTGATGAGTTTCTGTGAACCCAGCAGTTTAGTTTGTTCCAGGCGGTTTCATTAGGACAAGAAATTAAGGGTTGCAAAAAAACAAGAGAAAATAGATGTCTGTTGTCTGTGATTTTACAGAGATAGTGTATACATGAGAATGTATCTGTGAGATTTACAAAAGAAATGTAATAATATCATTCCTGGAAGCAAGCAGAGATAAATGATAGAAGATACATATTTTTCCACTTTTATTTGAGAGGATAAAAAACACTGTACGTTGTTTATGTTTTAGATTGAATTTTGAACTCAAACTATACCTGGGAAACTGGCATTTTTGGAGCATGTGGTACGTGCTTCCATGAGGGGCTTTGAAATCAAAGTCAGTAATGCAAGAAGAGAACATCGGTATGTTTAGTGAGAAATCACTCGTTTGCATATAAATGATTTGTAATTTAAGAAGCCTTTTTGGTATGCATAACAGTGATCACTTTTTTCAGCTAGAGATTCATAGCCCATCATTGCATAAACATTTTACCATACCATCTTGAGGATTTCCTTATTTATAAACAGACTCTTAACTCTCCTCCATTCAAAGGTGAAAGCAGTACCTGTGTTATTGGATTTATTGAATTTGAAAAGCTGTATTAAAACACTAAGATCTTCCTAATTAAATATATTCTTTCTGGCAGCATTTAAACCTACCAAGGAAAGAGGCAAATATGATATTTTTGGCAACTTTGTAGATTTTCCCAAGAGAGTTTTTTAAAACATACGGAGTCGAAATGTTAAGACCAGGCTTTTAAAATCTTTTATTTGATTGTATCCCAAATGTTAGGCTGACTCATATAAGCCTTTTACGTCATTCTCATTTGCACTGAGTGGTGGTATTAAACATTTTATTTCTATGTCAGGGTTAGGCCTTTTCTTATACAGAGCTATGAGTAACTGTTGATTTACCCAGTGGGGAAAACCATTCTCTGGAGTTGGGCACAGGATGGGGGGTGATTCTTTGTATTAGCTTCTTATATAAAATTGCTCAGGCTTTTATCCACTCAAAAATAGAAGAAAGGGTTCATTTCCCGGTGCCTACCCAAGAAAAAAAAAAAATAGAAGAAAAAGAATGATTTTCTGTGACAGCAATAGTTCTTCCTGATCCAAGAAATAAAATCTGATGTTTGGAGGAAGATCTAATATTTCCCCCCAGAGTAGAAAACTGAGCCTTCTCTTAGTTGGTTGGTTACCATAATACCTCCCTTAGTTAAACAGGAAGGAGAACACAACTGAAAACTTTTCATTAAATTCTGACCCTCCGAGCAGAGCTACTAAGTGTAAAAGGGATCTTGAGTGCCCATTCCATGTGAGCGAAGTATTACAACGTGTTGTTTTCAAATGACTCGTGAGTGTATTTGCTTTATTTAGGTGGGCAGATCAACAGAAAGCCCTATCGACTTCGTCGTCACAGACACCATTTCCGGCAGTCAGAGTAATGATGAAGCCCAGATCACACAGAGCACCATATCCAGGTTTGCCTGCAGGATTGTCTGTGACCGGAATGAGCCTTACACAGCACGGATATTCGCAGCAGGATTTGACTCTTCCAAAAACATATTTCTTGGCGTAAGTAGTATTCATGAGTATATTGTCACAAGAAAAGCAGCCATGATTATGATGATGAACACATAATGTGGCAGAACATTTGCTTTGCATGACATAACATCTATCCTCTGGATAGATTTTGAGATTTTAGTCCTTAGGTGGCCAGTTTGTAAAACTGTTTTTTAAAATTCTGAAAATGGGGCAGGCCACAGTGGCTCAGTGGGTAGAGTTCTCGCCTGCCATGCCAGAGACCCGGGTTCGTTCCCGGTGCCTGCCCATGCAAAAAAATATATATACATATATCTGAAAATAAATAAATCATATTTGTTTTATTGGCTATATTAATTATAATATGTATGGTAATTACTTTTTTAAAAGTATATGTACATAAATATATACATATACACATACATTGGAGTTCTGGGGAAGATGGTGGAGTAAAGAGCTCCAGGACTCACTCCTCTTCCAAAAGCAGTTTATGGACAGGTAGATACTGAAAGAACTGTTCTGGGGCTCCAGAGGACACTGTACAGCGCCTCCCAGAGCAGAGTGGGAGGAAGAGGTGGAGAAACTGAGAACTGTGAGTCACTCAGCCGGAGAAATGCCAGCACCGGTCACCCACACTTGAGGCAAGACGCCTCAGGTCCAGTCTCTGGCTGGCTTTGGGGATGGCGGAGAGGAACATGGAAACCCTGTTCTCCAAGGATGTGGTGGGAGCATGGCTGAGTACCGATCATTGCTTTTATCAGCAAATCTAGATCGCTGGGTCCCAGCTCTGAACCACTGTTTTAGCCCACTTCCAACAGGGGTGAAGACGGTGGAGGTTTAAAGACACAGGGCCTCCTTACAGCAGCAGGAAGCAGTGTACTGAAGAGCAGCATTTGCTGGGCAGGCTGGGAAGCACAGCTTTGAAGGACCATCAAAAAGGCTTTTTGGCATCTTTCCTAACCCTCTTCCCAGGACTCTTTGGAACTGGTCTGCACCCCGTTCGTGGGCCCCTAGGGATGTTTAGCTGAGAAATACCGACTTGGGAAAGTCCTGTCTGAGGTGACCGTCTTTAGATGGTCCAGAATTTGCCCCCTAAGCAAAAGCAGCCAGAGGCAAGGAAGGTGTGTGGGGGTGGGGGGGACTCTAGAGGCAAAACACAAACAAAAAACAGATCAAGATTCCTGAAGAAGGGACAGAGGAAAGGACACTCTCTTCTAGGGGTGAAGCAATTTCACAAATACTGCAAGCTTAAAAATTATACTGTATACTCAAGGGATGAATCAAATGAAGAAGAGTTGCAGAAATCTGATCAGTTAAACACAGGAAATTCTAAAGGTTGCAAATAGGTTGAACCATTTGTCAAATAAGAGCCTTAACACAAAGCCAATCAACAATAAAACCCTAGGCAAGAGAGAGAAACTTTCAGAGTAAACTCATCAAGATAATCAGATGCTTAGGCAACAGCAAAAAATTACAAGCTATTCTAAAAAGCAGGACAGTATGGCCCAGCCAAAGGAACAAACTAAAACTTTGGAGAAGACACAGAATTTGCAAGAACTCAACAAAGATATTCAAACAGATCTCCCAAATCAATTCAAGGAGATGAAGGAAAATACGAGTAAAGAGGTAAAAGATAATAAAAAAGGCACTGAGTAAGCATAAAAAAGAATTTGAAAGTATGAAAAAGAAACATAACCACACTTATGGGAATGAAAGATACAATAGAAATGATTAAGAATATACTAGAGGCATACAATAACATACTTGAACAGGCAGAAGAAAGAATCAACAAATTAGAAAATAGGATGATCAAAATCTTACAGAAGAATAGACAGAGAAAAGAATGGGGAAATAAAAGTGAGCCGGGACTCAGGGAATTGAATATTAGCATAAAACACATGAACATATAAATCATGGGTGTCCCGGAAGGGGAGGAAAAGAGAAAAAAGGAGCAGAAAGAATATTTGAGAAGATGATGTTTGATAATTTCCACACTCTTAGGAAAGACATAAATATATAGGTTCAGGAGCAGAATGTCTTCCAAACCGAATAAATCCTAATAGACCAATGCAAGATATATACTAATCAGAATGTCAAATGCCAAAAGAAAAAGAATCCTGAAAGCAGCAAGAGAAAAGTCATTTGTCATATACAAGGCAACTGCAATAAGATTAAGTGTCAATTTCTCATTAGAAACCATGGAGGTGAGAAAACAGTGATATAATATATTTAAAGTGCTGAAAGAGAAAAATGGCCAGCCAAGAATTCTTTATCTGGCAAAACAGTCCTTCAAAAATGAGGGGGAGTTTAAAGTATTCACCAATAAACAGAAACCAAGAGAGCTTGTCAACAAGAGACCTACGTACAAGAAATACTAAAAGGGAGTTCTGTAGGTTAAAAGGAAAAGATGGGAGAGAGAGGCTTAAGAGAGTGGAAAAATGAAGAGTATGAGTCAGAGTAAGTAAAAGAATAAAAAGAGAGACTAAAACAAGTTATGACACATAAAAACCAAAGAATAAAATGGTTAAAGTAAATACTGCCTCTACAATAGTAACATGGGATGTTAACAGATTAAACTCCCCAATCGAAAGACAGAGATTGGCAGAATGGATAAAAAAGTATGATCCATCTATATGCTGTCAACAAAAGATTGTCCTTACACTTAAAGACACTGTTTTAGTTTGCTAGAGCTGCAATATAGTAGAAATAGTCTGATGGTTAAGAATGAGAAATTATTAGTTTACAAGGTTACAGTAATGAGGCCATGAAAATGTCCAAATGTAGGCATCATCAGGTGATGCTTTCTCCCCAAAGATCAGCTGCCAGCAGGCCTGGACTCCTCTGGCACATGGCAGCATCTGCTGTTCTCTCCCTTCTCTTCCAGTTTTCGCTGCTTTCAGCTTCTGACATCTGGGGATTTCTCTCTCACCTTCTGTGACTTACTCTCTCTCACCTTCTGTGGCTCTCTTTCTCTCAACTTCTGTGTCTTTCTCTTTGTCTGAGTTTCGTTTTCTATTAAAGGATTCCAGTAAGAAGATTAAGACCCATGCTGCACAAGGTGGGTTATATCTTTTTTTTTTTTTTTAATTTGCATATGGGCAGGAGGCACCAGGGATCGAACTGCAGACCTCCAGCACGGCAGGTCGGAGCTCTGCCTGCTGAGCCACGGCAGCCACCCACAAGGTGGGTTATATCTTAAGCTCCTACTCACCAAAAGATCCTACTTACAATGAGTGCAAACCCACAGAAGTGGAGTAACTTTAAGAACATACTTTTCAGTACAGCTTCAAGCCATCACGGACACAAATGGGTTGGAAGTGAAAGGTTGGAAAAAGATATTCCATGCAAACATCAAAAAAGAGCTGGAGTAGTTATTCTAATATCAGACAAAATAGACTTTAAGTCTATTTTAAGAGGCAAAACTATTATAAGAGACAAAGAAGGACACTATATGTTAATGAAAGGGGCAAAATACCAAGAAGAAAGAAAAATCATAAATATTCACGTATCTAACTAGGGTGACCCAAAATATATGAGTCAAACACTGGCAAAACTAAAGGGAGAAATAGACGTCTCTACAATAATAGTTAGAGACCACTCTCTATATACCACTCTCATCAGTAGATAGAACCTATACACAGAGGATCAATAAGGAAACAGGAACTTGGATAATATGATAAATGAACTAGACGTAACAGAAATATACAGAACACTGCACCCCCAAACAGCAGGATATATATTTTTCTCAAGTGCCCATGGATCATTCTGCAGGACAGATCATGTCATGTCACAGAACACGTCTCAGTAAATTTAAAACAATTGAACTTATACAAAGTACTTTGTCCGGAGCCTATGGAATGAAGCTGGAAATCAATAACAGGTGGGGTCCTGGAAAATTCACAAATACATGGAAGTTGAACAGCTCAATCTTAAACAGTCAGTGGGTCAAAGAAGAAACTGCAAGAAGGATCAGTTACTATTTGGAAATGAATGAAAATAAGAATACGACATATTAAAACTTATGGGATGCTATAAAGGCGGTGCTGAGAGGGAAACTTACAGCCCTAAACGTTAACATTAAAAAAGAAAAAAAGCTAAAATCAAAGACCTAACTGCACACTTGGAGGAGCTAGAGAAAGGACAACAAACTAATCTCAAAGCAAGAACAAGGAAAAAAGTAATAAATTTTTTTTTTTTAATTTGCATATGGGCAGGAGGCACCAGGGATCGAACTCCAGACCTCCAGCACGGCAGGTCGGAGCTCTGCCTGCTGAGCCACGGCAGCCACCTGGAAAAAAGTAATAAATTTTAGAGTAGAAATAAATGAAATTTAGAATTAAAAAACAATAGAATAAACAAAAGCAAAGACTTTGAAAGGATCAATAAAATTGACAAACGCTTAGCTAGACTGACAGAGAAGATGCAAATAAATAAAATCAGAAATGAGAGGATCAAATTACTACTGACCCCACAGAAATAAGATCATATAAGATGATAGTGTACAAAACTATATGCCAACAAATTAGACAACCCAGCTGAAATGGACAAATCCTAGAAGCATACAAACAGCCAACACTGACTCTAGAAGAAACAGATCTCAACAGACTAATTACAAGTAAAGAGAGTAAGTCAGTCATCAAAATCTTCTCTACAAAGAAAACCCCAGGACCAGGTGGCTTCAGAGATGAACTCTACCAATCATTCCAAGAAGAATTACGCCAATCCAGCTCAAACTCTTCCAAAAAATTGAAGAATGATCACTTCCTAACTCATTCAGTGAAACCAAAATCACCCTAATACTAAAGCCAGATAGATACTACAAGAAAAGAAAAATTAGACAAATTTCTCCAAAGAACATAGATGCAAAAAGCCTCAACAAAATATGTGTAATCAAATCCAACAGCACATTAAAAGAATTATACACCATAATCAAGTAGGTTTTATCCCAGGTATGCAAGAGTGGTTCAACATAAGAAAATCAATGAAAATAATACACTACATTAGCATATTGCAGGAGGTAAAAAAAAACCACATGATCATCTTGATTGATTCAGAAAAGGCATTTGACAAAATTCAGCATCCTTTCTTGAGGAAAACACTTTAAAAGATAGTACTAGAAGGATGTTTCTCAACATAATAAAAAGCATGTATGAAAAACCCATAGCTAACATCATACAAAGTGGTCAAAGACTGAACGCTTTCACTCTAAGATCTGAAACAAGACAAAGATGCCCACTGTCACCACTTTTATTCTACATTGTGCTGGATGTTCTAGCTAGAGCAGTTACGCAAGAAAAAGAAACGGCACCTAAATGGAAAAAAAGATGTAAAACTTTCACTATTTGCAGATGACATGATCCTATTTTTAGAAAGTCCTGAAAAATCTACAACAAAATTATTAGAGCTAATAAATGTGCTCAGCAAAATAACAGGATACAATATCAACATGCAAAGATCAGTAGTGTTTCTATACACTAGTAATGGGCAGCCTGAAGAGGAAATCAAAAAAAAATTCCATTTACAGTAGCAACTAAAAGAGTCAAATATATAGGAATAGTTTAACCAAGAATGTAAAAGAACCTGTATGCAGAAAACTACAAAACATCACTAAAAGAGATCAAAGGAAACCTAAAAATTGGAAGGAAAATCCATGTTCATGGATTAGAGGAACAAATATTGTTAAGATGTCAATTCTACCCAAACTGATTTACAGATTCAATGCAATCCCAATCAAAATTTCAGGAGCCTTCTTTGCAAAAATGGAAAAGCCAATCATGAAATTTATTTGGAAGGGTTGGGGTATCTAAAAACATCTTGAAAAATTAGAATTAAGTTGGAAGACTCACACTTCCCAACTTAAAAGCTTATTACAAAGCTACAATGGTCAAAACAGTATGGTCCTGGCATAAAATAGGTATATTGACCAGTGAAATCAAAATGAAAGTTCAGAAATAGACCCTCACATGTCTGTGGCCAATTGCTATTTGACAAGGCTACCAAGTCAACTCACCTGGGACAGAGCAGTCTCTTCAATAAATAGTGCTGGAAAAACTGGATATCTATATGCAAAAAAAAAGAGAGAGGACCCCTATCTCACACTTTATGCAAAAATTAACTCAAAATGGATCAAAAACCTGAATATAAGCCAGGACCATAAAACTCTTAGAAGAAAATGTAGAAAAGCATCTCCAAGATCTTGTGTTTAGGCAATGGTTCCTTAGACTTTCCACCAAAAGCAGAAGCAACAAAAGTAAAAATGGATAAATGAGACCTCCTCAAAATTTAAAAACTTTTGTGCTTCAAAGGACTTTGACAAGAGAGTAAAAAGCAGCCAATTCAATGGGAGAAAATATTTGAAACCACATATCTGATAAGGGTTGAATATCCAGAATATATTTTTTAAAAATCCTATAAGTCAATTAAAAAAAAAAAACAATTTAAAAATGGACAAAAGAATAGGAAAAGAGGAAATACAAATGGCCACAAAGCACATGAAAAGATGCTCAACATCACTAGCTATATTAGGGAACTGCAAATCAAAACCACAATGAGATACCATTTCACACCCACTAGAATGGCCACTATTAAAAAAGCAGAAAACTACACGTGTTGGAAAAGATGTGGAGAAATAAGGACACTCATTCACTGCCAGTGGGGATGTATAATGGTGTAACCGCTGTGGAAGACAGTTTGACAGCTCCTCAGGAAGCTAAGTATAGAATTGCCTTATGATCTAGCAGTCCTGTTACTAGGAATATACCCAGAAGAACTGAAAGCAGGGACTTGAACAAACATTTGCACATCGAAGTTCATAGTGGCATAATTCACAGTTGCCAAAAGATGGAAGCAATTCAGGTACCCATCTACTAACGAATGGACAAATAAAATGTGGTATGCATACGATGAAATATTACTTAGCTGTAAGAAGAATGAAATTCTGATAAATGCAACAACATGGATGAACCTTGAGGACATTATGCTCAGTGAAATAAGCCAGACACAAAAGGACAAATATTGTATGATCTCATTGATATGAACTAATTATGATACGCAAACTCATAGAGTTAGAATCTAGAATATAGGTTGCCAGGGGATATAATAGGGATAGAAAGTGAGGAGCTGATGCTTAATTTTTACATAATTTCTTATTAGGTTAATTGTAAATGTTTGGAAATGGATTGTGTGATAGTAGCACCTTCTTGTGACATAAGTAACGCACTGAACTACGAGTGTGAGTGGTTGAAAGGAGAAGTTTGGGGTAATGTATGTTACTAGAAGGAAAGAGAAAACATGGGACTATATAACATGGTAACTGTGGTAATAGTATAAATATAAGAATGTTCTTTAAAGATATGTCTATCTTTATTACAGGGTGTTGATACTAGGGTGGTATGTGGGGAAAATATACCTAATGCAAACTATGGACTCTAGTTAACAATGTTTTAATATATTTTTATCTATTGCAAAAAAAGTAACAAACCAATGCAAAGTGTCAGTCATGGGGGGAGATATAAGAACATTGTATTTTTAATGACTTTTAAGTAGACTACAGCTTCTCAAATTAATATATATATATATATATACATACATACACATATATATAAACATTCTACTTTATGTATTGATGGTCGGCTTAATAGAGTTTATTTTAGGGGAGGGAGAAATGGCCAGATCTAGATAATTAGGGTTCAGAAGTAAACTTTTAGTGATTCATTCATTCAGTACATTTTTACTGCGTGCTTGCCATGTTCCATACTGGATACTATAGACATAATATCACAGAGAACAAAATATTAAAAATCCCCACCCTCAAGGAGTTCCCCATTCAAGTAATACATTCCTATTTGAATCAGGATCATTTTTGCAGGGAGGAAAAAAAAAACATTCAAAATGTCCTAAACAGCAATAAAAATGTATTGTTCCACGTGACAAGAAGAGGCGAGGACAGCCAGCTCCAGGGTTGGCTAATTCAGAACTTCCGCTGCATCCAGAACCCAGGTTCTTTCCTCCCTGTCCTCCGCCTTTCTCAGCACATGAGCTTCTTCCTCAGGCAAGGTCTTCTCAGGGTGAAAGCTGCCTCCTGTAGTTCCAGGAGTCCTGCAGCATGACAACTTCCCCAGGAAGAAGAGACCCAGAGGCACTTTGCTCTCTCTCTCTTTTTAGAATAATAAACCTTTCCTGGAAGCCTGCAAGAAGAACTTCTCCCCTGTCTCACTGGCCAGAACGCAGTCGCCTGCCCACCCCTACACCAGCCTTCGGGCAGGGATAGGCATAGTGGGGTCCGCTAATCAGGATGGGTCCTCGAGTCATGTGAGCAGTCTCCTCGCTCTGTCACCAAGGACGGAGAGGGGAGTTGCTGTGGCGCAGGCGGCTGAGAGCCTTCCACCTTTGAGGACATAAGCACGGATGTGCGTGGAGATGCAATGGCCACAACTTGTTGGCTTGACATTTTGTGGCATTTTGTACCACTAATGAAAATTCTTTTTATTTTGTAAAATGATTTCGTTTTCATTCCATATATCTCCCAGATAAGGATGCCCATAAAGCATTATTTGATATACAATGAAAGCACTGCACAGATAGAACTGAAGATACATATTAGATTTCTAGAATCACTTGGGATATTTTAAAAAGAATCTCTGGTGGAGAGGCTCAGCCACCGAGTTCTTCTTCTTTTTTTTTTCAACTCCCTAGATGAATATAAGGTATATCCAGTGATAGCTCATTCATCCCTCTTAGCACTCCTTTCACACTGTCAGAGTAATTGCATAATCTTTCCTCCTTCTGATCACCTAGCCTTAAGTGGAAAATGAAAATCCATCCCTTTTTCCTGCCCAGTACCCCTGCTCACTATTGTGAAGTGAGTAAACCCCTTCATGTGGAAGGCGGTCTTAGCGCACGCTTTCTGTCCTGTGGCCTGCTCTCCAGGAAAAGGCAGCCAAGTGGAAAAACCCCGACGGCCACATGGACGGGCTCACCACCAACGGCGTCCTGGTGATGCATCCGCGCGGGGGCTTCACCGAGGAGGCCCTGCCGGGCGCCTGGCGCGAGATCTCCGTGTGCGGAGACGTCTACACCCTGCGGGAGACCAGGTCGGCGCAGCAAAGGGGCAAGCTGGTGAGTGCGCGGCGCGCGGTGCGCCCGGGGCGGTGGAGACACAGCCCGGGCCGCGGAGACACAGCCCGGGGGCTTATCATTTCCTCTCCTGAAATCCCAACCCTCCCCACACGGAGGGACAGACGCTGTGTGCCATTGACCAAGGAGGTGGAAACTTCCGCAAGCCCCTGAGGGTAGGAAGGAAATGGCCTCATTTTCTTTGACAATTTCAGCTTTCACTTAGTGGAAGTAAATGTCCTTAACCCCTTATCTCCTTAAGAGCGTAGTCTTTTGTTTAATGCTTCACCGCAAAATGCCCACCCAAATTCATTTCAAGAAAGATAAGCTTATTTTTATTGTAAAAACTTTAGTAATTTGGAAAACTCCTAAGCCATCCAAGACGAGTTAAAATCATGAATTGCAGAATTAATTACTAGGCTTTTCTGGAACTAAAAGATTTGTTAACTTTTGAATCTTGAATCCACAGTCAGAAGTTAATGAAGAATTCTCTATGTTCTTCACTCAAATCATAGTTACGGCTTTTTACTTGAAATGATTCATATACTGCATTGACCTGATGTTCATATTTTCCTGTAAATAGAACCGCTTATTCCCATGCCCTAAACTAGTTGGTCTTTTAATCCTCTCTTCTTATGGAGAGTAATTGTAACAGCTTAACTAAGGAAGCTTGAGTTTCTGATCTTGCCATAGCTGTATGGCACAGTTGCCAAATGGTTCTTAATGAATTTTCCATATCCGGTATTTTTAGCTAATTATTGGGTAGAGGCTAGAATAAGAGAGAGCAAATATCTTCTTCAGAATCCCCCATAGAAGAACTTAAAGAAAATAAATGATAGAATCTACCATTTTTCAGAGGGAATGATGCTAACCGATATTACTAAGATGGAAAAAGATTATGGGAGATTGTTTTGCTAAACCGGTTTGCTGTTCTCTATTGTGTGTTTGCTTTTAGACAATTTTTATTTTTATTAGTATTTTATACATTATTCACCTACAGGTACAACCTCTCCGTTTTACAGTAAAGCATGGTCTTAGAGCATCATAGCTGAGTAAATATGAGGAGCATTTTCAATGAAAGGCCAAGCAAATGCTTATTTAAACACTTTTTAAGAGATGGTAAATAGGGAAGGGAATGTGAAAGCATTTTTTCCAAATAACTTTTTGTTTCTGATCGTTGGATAGTTTTACACAAACTTTACCTAGATTGGGTGGCCTGGTTGTAGTGATTATAACAGCCATGGTAAGAAGTCAGTAAATAATTGCTGGGTGCAGGCACTGCGTTAACATGGCAGAGGCATTAATTCATTTAATCTGCATAGCACCCTTGTCGCCAAGGTGAAATCATCCCCATTCTGTAAGGGAGGAAGGTATAGCAGAGGGAGGATAAATGCTGTCTCATGTCACAGAGTTACAAGGCACTGCGGGGGGGAGGGGTTGAAATTCTAGTCTCCCTGCACGAGCCTCCTAATCACCACTCAGAACTGTGGGGGTGGGAGGTTGGGGCACTCCTGGCTCTCATGGGAGCCTGTTTGCACCCGAACATTTGCCCCCCTGGAGAAACCTAAAGCAGTACCTTGGAAACCGCAGAGAGCGGGTTTGTCCAGATGAGCACATCCCAGCATGAGTTCTGTGCCTATTCTCCTTATTATGTATCGACCCCACTCAGTAGCTCTGTGTGCCAGAGAATTTTTTTTTGTATTAATAATTTATTGAAAATTATATAATGCACAAATAAAAATTAGGCAACAAACCAAAATGCATTCCCTAGTCAGTGAATACAGATTGTTTTGTTTTGTTTTGTTTAATTTTTTTTTAAACATAGCAACATACAAACACAAACATTCTCACCTTATGATCATTCCATTCTTGGTGTATAATCAGTAACTCAGAATATCATCACATAGTTGTGTATTCATCACCACGATCACCTCTCAGAACATTTGCATCAATCAAGAAAAAGAAATAAACAAAAAAAAGAAAAAAGTTTGTACATACCATACCCCCTGCCCCTCCCCCCACCGATCACCAGCACTTCAATCTACTAAATTTATTTTAACATTTGTTCCCCCTATTATTTATTTTTATTCCATATGTTCTACTCATCTGCTGATAAGGTAGATGAAAGGAGCATCAGACACAAGGTTTTCACAATCACACAGTCACATTGTGAAAGCTATATCATTATACAATCATCTTCAAGAAACATGGCTGCTGGAACACAGCTCTACATTTTCAGGCAGTTCCCTCCAGCCTCTCCATTACATCTTGAATAACAAGGTGATATCTATTTAATGCATAAGAATAACCTCCAGGATAACCTCTCGACTCTGTTTGGAATCTCTCAGCCATTGACACTTTATTTTGTCTCATTTCACTCTTCCCCCTTTTGGTCGAGAAGGTTTTCTCAACCCCTTGATGCTGAGTCCTAGAACATTCTAGGTTTTCTGTCCCACATTGCCAGGAAGGTCCACACCCCTGAGAGTCATGTCCCACGTAGAGAGGGGGAGGGTGGTAAGTTTGCTTGTCGTGTTGGCTGAGAGAGAGATGTGCCAGAGAATTTTACAGTGCTAACTAAAAGAAAGAAACAGCTCTGAAAACGGCTTGCATTCATGGGTTATATTAAATATAGACCAACTCTTAAACTAGTCCCTGGCAGTTACACTTAGATCTAAGTAAAATGGTGCTGTGCATTTGACGGTGGAAGATTGAACTAACTGGTAACAAAGGTTTCAGCCAGTCGCCTCTTGGGCTTCTGGGAGATACCGAGCAGATACATCCTCCTTCCAATCCCCAGTCGTTAACCTCTGGAGAACATTTTGTCTCTGTCTGAGATAAAAGCCTACTGATTCTTTGAGCTTCTGTTTCCATTTATGACCCTTGGATTACATGTTGCTGGTAGCATTTGGTATAAATTATGACTATCTGGAGATTAGATTTGGGGGACGGGCTCTGGCAGTACTCTCATTTGCAGTCTCACACAAAAAATATGAGGAGTAAAGTGATCCGCTAAAAGTCCAGAATATTTGTTTGTTATAACCATGTTAGATGTCCCCTGTCCTCATTGAGTGGAACTAGTGTTAATATTTTATATTAATATACTCTGCATTTAATATAAATGAACATACTAACGTGTTCTTAACAACAAAAAGACATGTTTCTCATCATTACAACAAATGATGGAAACTTGGTACTTTGCACTTAAGGTAATTAAGTGTGGGGGCTTAACCCTCCTTTAGTAAATAGGTTATTGGTAGGCATTCTCCAAAGAAGTAGGAACTAATAAGATCTTTATCTGTGTGTACATGTATTATATTTGTATGTCTGTATTAACAGTTTTATTTCACAGAACAGGCTCACGCAATTACAGGGGCTGGTAAGTTCAAAATTTGTGGAGTAGGCCAACAGATGGGAACTCAGGTGGGGGTTAATGGTGCAGTCTTGAGGGAGAATTTCTGCTTCTTCAGGAAAACATCAGTGTTTGCTTTTAAGACCTTTCGATTGATTGGGTAAGGCCCGCGCACAATACTGAAAATAATCTCCTTTGCTTAAAATCAGCTGGCTGCATTGCTAACCACATGTGCAGAATAGCATCACAGGCACACCTGGGTTAGTGTTCGAGTCACTAACTGGGCACTATAGCCTAGCCAGGATGACACATAAACTTACCATCCCATGGATGAACAGACTGCGAATCGATCCTGCTCATTTACCTAGTTAGTGGTGACCTATGATGACGTTTATAACATCGCTCACAGGAGGTTAAAATGAGGTGGGGTGTTCTAGGGCAGGATTGCAGCAGGCCAGATCACTGCACTCATAGACTGCGCCCCACTCACAGACTGAGCCCCCCTCCAGCTCAGTGTGGGGCCCTGAGCTCCAGCTCAGGGAGGCAAGAGCTGCAGCTGGAGAAGTCCAGAGTAGCCACGTCGTGAATGGCCTTTGAAGCTTGTTAAGAGGTTTGGGCTTGATCCTGAGGGCATTGAGGAGCCAGAGAAGGATGTGATGTTTCATTCGCCCCTTACATCTCCCTTATCTTTACACAGTTCTTTTTTGTGCCTTATTTATGGGGTGTGCCCCCTGGTTCTGTCCTCGGTGCCCTCTCTCCTCCATTGGGCCCTTCCTGGGTCGTCTCATCTCCTTCCATGGCTTTACCTAGATACTGATAAATCCCAGGTATGTTTCTCCAGCCACATCTGTCTCCCAAGCCACAAACACGTGCTTTCTCTGCATTACTGCAACAGATACTCTACACCAAAACTGAATTTACTCTTTTTTCCGCAAACTGCCTTTCTCCTAATTCTCTGTCTGTGGAAAGTCCCATTCTGTCTAGACGAGAAAGCCATATACGTGAACATCTTTTTCCCTCAGATCAGGAGCTGAGGCCTGTTGATTCTTCGCCCTGAACATCTGATCCCTGTAGCCCTCGGCTATTGCCACTGAGACTCTCTTTGTTGAGGGTAACCTACCCTCATTGGCCTGGATATGCAACCTCAATTGTTTCTTCACCTCTAGACCTATATCTCTCCAATCCGTCCTCCAAAATTCTGGAAATGACCTTTGTGAAAGGCAAAATTATATTTTTATAGTTGCCTAAACCTCCCCATGGGCACACGAGGCCAACCTCCCTCTCCAGCCTCAGTGTCCCGTCCTGTCCCCCACCAGCACCCTGAGTTCCAGCCTTGCTCAGCAATCTATTGAACTCATTACCCCTCAGTGCAGATACCATTTGTCCTTTTCCTGCTTCTTTCTGGAGTATCTTCCTTCCATCCCACCCACTGACTCTGGACAACATCTTTTTCAAATCTCTGTTCAGGGGAAAACCCTTTTAGAAACCATTTCTGACCTTCTATCATCATCTGAGTTAAAATAGCAAATATTTACATAGTGCTTACCATTTGCCATTGTTCTAAGCACTTTTTTTGGATTAATGTATTTCATCCCCAAAACAACCTTATCTCTGTTTTAAGAAGAGGTCGTCAAGGCACAGAGGGCTTAAGGAGCCAGAATTCAAGCCTAGGGTGACAGGCTCCGCAGTCCATGTGGTATTACGGCCTCACCAGCCCTTTCAGCTCTCTGTTGACTTTAGCTCCTAGCTCTAGGCTTGTCTGCCCCACACTGCTAAAGAACAGGTCTCTTTAGGATGGGGAAGAGGTTTTGTTGGTCTTTGTACCCAGGGCTTAGAGCCTGTGGGCACATGGAGGCCGTGATGGGACTCCTCCCAACCATGTCATTGCCAGCTGTCAACCAGACGTGTAGGCGCTTAGTGCCAGCACCAGGCAGGCTTTTAAAAGTGGAGGTTAATAGTGAATGTCTGGGGCGGCTGCCGTGGCTCAGCAGGCAGAGCTCCGACCTGCCGTGCTGGAGGTCTGGAGTTCGATCCCTGGTGCCTCCTGCCCATATGCAAATAAAAAAAAAAAAATAGTGAATGTCTGCTTCAGACCTTAGGAATGAAGGATAAACGATTCAAGGAGCATCGGAAGCTAAGATCACCAGGAGTCCTTTAGATCCTGGTGGTAATTATTGCAGGACCTCTGCAGAGGTGTCCGGATTGGCCTTGGTTGAAATGAGTCTGAGTCTTCACTGGGTATCCTGTTGGGACCTCTCCCGTCCCTTATGAGACCAGTGAATAATTGTGTTGTTTAGTTAAGGCGGAAAAATAGAAATCTGAGATATGTAAAGTTTGTTGAAATAATCATGACATTAACTCAACGCATAAAGCTAGCTATGCTGTGCTTAGGGCTTTGAGCATATGCCCTGGAGGTATTATATCCAGTTCTCAAATGGGGAAACTGGGGGTGCTCAGCGAGGACGGTCCTGTCATTGGGGGAGCAGAGCTACCCCACTGACACTGAAGTGCAGCCTGTGTTCTCTTCAAAGTTCCCACTCTTTGTGGATCTTGAGAGGGAAGGACGTTGGGGTGTTCTGCCAAACTTTGCTTTTAAACGGCGTGTCTGTCCAACCCTTTGCTGCAGGTGGAGAGTGAGACCAATGTGCTGCAGGACGGCTCCCTCATCGACCTGTGCGGGGCCACCCTTCTGTGGAGGACCGCCGACGGCCTCTTCCACGCGCCGACGCAGAAACACATAGAAGCTCTGCGGCAGGAGATCAACGCCGCCCGGCCTCAGTGTCCTGTGGGGCTCAACACCTTGGCCTTCCCCAGCATCAACAGGAAGGAGGTGGTGGAGGAGAAGCAGCCCTGGGCATACCTGAGCTGTGGCCACGTGCATGGCTTCCACAACTGGGGCCACCGCAGCGACTCGGAGGCCAACGAGAGGGAGTGCCCCATGTGCAGGACTGTGGGGCCCTA